>ML325370.1:0-85869 GCA_005239505.1 Nicotiana paniculata | reverse complement strand
ATATATATATATATATATATATATCTTCTTATGTAAATTTTATGTGTGGATCGGGTGGCACGTAGCGACGGGTATGTCATTCGGATCAGGTTGCACGCCGCAACAGTATGATGATGAGTAAGGTTCCTATATTTATTTTCTTATGTTTTACTTCCTATTTTCTGAGAAAAGTTCATATTAGTTGCGTGAGTTGAATAGTCCCTTCCTGAGTCATTTATTATTATCATGTTCGAGTTATAGTCTATTGGCGCGATGTGGTATCATGTGAGGTTGTTGGTCATGTTTGGAGTGATTTGTTGTCTGAGCAGTTCATACGGGGTGAGACGAGAATTTCGGATTAGTGATCAGTGTGATACGGTTATGTGAAGTTTATATTAAAGAACAAATACCGTTATTCAGGTTCATAATGAGGTGATGATTCTAATCAAGATGAGATATTCAATGATTTGTTAACTCTGCAGTTGGGTATGAATTTCTACACATCTCCTCTATGGTGATGGTATCGTCAGCATTATAGCAGTATGAATTTATATATATCATGAGGTGCATTGGGAGCATCTTCCTCGTGGAATTTTGGCTATTAAGGTTCAGGGAACGTCATTGTGGTTAGATGATGAATCTTGCTGTGCATGGTGCTAATTCAGCAAAGGTATGCAGTCATGTTCTGGTATGTTGTGTTGTAGTCGAAATATTGTTTATATATTGGAACTAGGCATGGCAGAGAAAATTTCAAGTATTTGAACTAGGTTCTGAGCTTATTATATGGGAAAGGAGAAATCTTTAGATTTGATCAAGCTAATGTATTCAACTGGATTGTGGTAGCACGGGAAGGTGCTCGAGGTGTTAAACAGTGATTTCAGATAACTCCAGAGCAGTTCTTAGCACGTTCGAGGACGAACATCGGTTTAAGTGGGGAGAATGTAATGACCCGACCGGTCGTTTTGAACTCTAGCGCGTCATTCAGCGGTTTGAGGCTGTAAGTAGCTTCGTTTCAGGTATTATGACCCGTGGGCGTGGTCGGAATTGAATTTCGGGAAAGTTTAGAGTTGATTTGGAAAGAAAATTCTCATTTCAGAAGTCTTAGGTTGGAAGAATCAACTAAGATTGGAACTTTGAGTAAACGACCTCCAAAACAGGATTTGAAGGTTCCAGCAGGTTCGTATGATTATTTCGGACTTGGGCGTATGCCCGGATCGGGTTTTGGATAACCCGGGAGCGTCTCGGTGCATATTGTGGAAGTTAGCATTTTAGAAGGATTTCATAAATTTGGGCTTGAAGTGCATTTTTAAGTTATTGATGTTTGTTTGGGATTCCGAGTCTAGGAATAGCTCCGTATGGTGATTCTGGAGTTGGGAGCGCAATCAGAAGTGAATTTGGATGTTCGTAGGTCATTTTGAAGTCATTTGGCTAAAGATAGAAATTTGAAGGTTTTTGAGGAGTCCGACCGGAAGCGGAAATTTTGATATCGAGTTTGGAATGCGATTCCGTAAGTTGGATCAGGTCCGTAACGTTGAATATGACTTGTGCACAAAATTTGAGGTCAATCAGACGTGATTTGATAGTTTTCGGCATCGGATGTAGAAATTGGAAATTTCTAAGTTCATAAAGTTGGGATTTGGGTGCGATTCGTGGTTTCGATGTTGTTTGATGTGATTTGAGGCCTCAAGCAAGTCCGCCTTATGTTTTGGAACAGGTTGGTATGATTGGACGGGGTCCCGGGGAGCCTCGAGTTGATTCCGAGTGGTTATCGGATCAAGTTGAAAGTTTGAAGAAGGCTAGAATTGTTCATCTGGTGTGACCGCACCTGTGAGGATTTGGCCGCAGGTGCGGCTTTGGCGCCGCATGTGCGAGAATGGGTTGACTTGGCTGGGATCGCAGGTGCGATGGAATTTCCGCACCTGCGAAGGCGCAGATGCGGGCTATGGGTAGCAGGTGCGGATCCGGATGGAGGAGAAGGAAGCCGCATGTGCGGGCTCTTGGGCGCACCTGCGAAAGCGCAGGTGCGAGGACTGGATCGTAGGTGCAAAAATCGGCCTGGGCAGAATGTTTTAAAACAAGGATTCTTGGTTCATTTTCTTCATTTCTTTTTGGCTTAGGCGATCATGGGAGGCTTCAAAGAGAGGATTCCGTCATGCATTATCAAGGTAAGTAAATTCCTCCTAATTTTAAGTTAAATACAAGATTATATGCATGGATTAGACATGGAAATTGGTAGAAAATTGGGAAATCTTAAAGAAACCTAGAAAATGGAAATTTGAATTTTTAGCCACGAATTTGAGCATGGAATGGAATGTAGAGTAAATTGTATATTTGAACTAGTGGAGCTATGGGTAGATTTTATCTTCGAGAAATTTCGTATTCCGGGCACGTGGGCTCGAGGGCATTTTGGTCATTTCACTAAGCGGGGTTGGGAAATTATATAATTTGGCATTCTTTCAAATATTAGAGTATATTTTCATTGGGTTGTCATTGTTTGGATAGTTTTGGGGCGTTGTGTGTCCGTTTGGAGTCATTGGAAGGGCTTAGAGGCCGGTTATGGAATTTCGGAGCGATTTAAGTCTCCTTTCTAACTTTGTGAGGGGGAATTGTTCCCCTAGGTGAATTAATTAAGTATATGATATTATCTTCGGGGGCTACGTAAGCACGAGGTGATGGGAGTCCGTGCGTAGCTACTATTATTCCATGTTTGGGTAGTCTAGGACCCACTAGCATGTCTTATGTGTTGTACCTGTGATCCTGCCTGTAATATTAAACTGCTAATATAATCGATATCGTAATTGAATATATGTAAAAGACTAGAGTTCATTTTCTTAATCATCTAAAAAGAGAATTGATTCATCTATGGATAATTGTATACCTGGTAGGGTTATATTATGGAATATCATTAAACTTGGCAAATGAGTTTCAAAACAAAATATGTAAAAACTATAGCTCATGTTCCTTTAAGAAGAATTTTACCACTCTCCTGAGAAAACTCTTTTCTTGATAAAAATACGGATTTATTATGTGGATATGTGTACATATGAGCACCTGAGTCGCAGGTATGATTCGCGAGCAGGCTAGCCTTATTATTTGTATGTATAACCGCGTCGCATGATCGATTCGCGAGCGGGGCAGATAGATGCATATATGGTTCGAGCTGTTAGACCCTCGGCAGTGCACAGTTTATTATTGTTGGTCCTTGTTGTTCGACCCTCGGCATTGCTTGCGCAAGATATTTACTGCATAGTTGCTATGATTTTTGCCTGATTACCGGCCTGGGATTTTAAGTTGTCAATTGAAATGACAGAGATTTAATGTTATTAAAAGATTTGGAAGAAGTTGTTCCTTCCCGTTGATTAATTGTTGTTTGATTCAATCACCGATGTTGATTAATTGTTATTAATATGACGAAGATATAAAGTGTTAAATGCGAATGGAGTTTAAAATATTTATTCCTGTTTTTAATAAATTGCCTATGGAAATCATGCTTAGTGTCACACCTGAATACTCTAAATTGACCTTTAGCAAGTGTCTAATTTGACCTCTCATCACTACCTCTCTGAGGTTAGGCGGACGACTTACTGAGTACACGTTGTTTTTGTACTCATGCTACATTTGCTGTGCATTTTATTGCACAGGTACTTTCATAGCAATGTGGAGGATTCGGAGACTTAAGCGAGCTGCATCATCTGGAGGCGATCCGCAGCTGACAGAGTCTCCCTCGTACTGTATTTCATTTCATTTTTAAACTTCCTTGTCCAATTTGTATTTCGGACAGGCCTTGTGATGATTGTATAGATTCTTATAAATTGCTCATGTACTTGTGACATCGGGTTCTGAGATGTGTTGGAATATATTTGCTAAACTGTAATATTTAATACATTATTTTACTTAACAGATTTTTATTTCATTAATATGTAATAAAGTGCAAAGGAAATGTTTTTCATAATTGTTAAAACTAGGAATTTATTTAAATTAATAAATGATTATCTTGCCTGATAATGATGTCCGGCGCCATCACGACCTTATGGATATTGGGTCGTGACAACATGGTATCAGAGCACTAGGTTCCCTTTGGTTTTACGAGTCATGAGCAAGTCTAGTAGAGTCTTGCGGATCGGTACGGAGACGTCTGTACTTATCTTCGAGAGGCTACAGGGTTGTTAGGAGTACTTCCCTTCTTGATTCCTCATCGTGCGATTTGATTCCTTTCGAGGCATATGCCTATGTTCATTCTTACTCAATCTTACGCGTCGCGAAGCGCTTGCCATGAATCAAGAAATTTGAGGAATTGAAATGGTGCTACAGATGTAATTCGAGATGTTTCCGTGTGTAATTGGTTAGGGGCTGTTGTTATGGCCCTGCAGAAGGATAATATGTTGTTTCAGCTCAGTAGCTGTGTTTCTGAGAGCGTTAAGGCTATGCTCAGGGAGTGACGATGCTTGTGATTGGTTATCGTGTGATGTCGATATGATGATAGAATGATTGCCCGTATGTTGGGGGTGATGAATGGTTTGAAGGGAGGTCTTCTCAGAGTGTGATTTCGAGATTCTAGTATTCTAGTGCCGGTAGAGGAAAGGCATTTGGATTACGAATGGTCCGGTTGGGGTTGATAAAGTAGTAAGGCTTGGTGTCTTCAAGTAAGGTAGAGTATTCACCTGTGACGTATCATCGTCGTCATTTATCGAATGGAATGTGTTAAGTTTGTCGGTGCTATGGGTTCTTCGGTTGTGTGGGGTCAGAGTACTGGGAAGAAGTATTGGAGAATGCAGTTTATCGCGCATTTAATGGATTTCCATGAGGAGCGGATGAACTAGTAAAGTTAGTAAATGAAACATGGCGTAAGATGGGGTATTGAAGTTGCAGAGAGCGGGCATTTCGGAGTCATTGAAAGGTGTCTGCGGGTGATTTCCACAGGTGGGTTATCTCCTGTGAATTGGTTAGCGGTGGCATGGTTGGCAGGTCTCTGTGAGGGGTTTTAGTGGTTATTCGGTAGGGGAAGAATGTGTGAATGATGCTAGAGAATTTGAATATTTAGGGAGTGCAAGCAAGAGAATCGGGAAGAATTGGACGGATTGGTTAGGCAAGATCGCACTATCAAAGGAGTAAGGATTTCAGCAGGGTCTAGAGTAGTGCAAGGAGTAGCTTCGGGCTAAGTGGGGGAATCCCACCATCTGCGGTTGGGTTGCAGGATTGGGTTATCATAGGGTTGCGGATTGTCGGCGTGTTGGCAAGTTATTACAGCTAAGGGAAAGGAGTAAAATGGTGGTTGTGCGTGGGATTTGATGAATGTGTGCAAAAGTTGGCCCTGTCGGGCCTGGGTTAGGCTTTGGAAGATTCAGAATTTTGCTTAAGGCATAGGTGAGTTGTCAGGATAGTGACTCAGTCACGTGTTTCCTTGAAAGGGGTGTTCATGTGCTAGAAGAGCCTTGGAATTGATTGTATTCGGGACCAGTCAGAGTGGGTGACTCTCAATAGCGGTCCTAGTGAATTCAAAAGTTAAGAATGCGGCGTTTAAGGGTTTTAGGCAGCAGTATGATCGAGAATAGAGCTTTTGCAGAGTAATTTCTGAGAAAAAGGAAGATGGTTGGAATGTTCTATGATATATTTCAGCATGTAGGATAGTATTGGAGGAGTGAGAGAAATAAACTTCGGGTTGTAGAAAGACTGCCAGGAGGGTATGAGATGGTGGAGGGATTTAGGCAGCATAGTCTCGTGAATCAAGGTCACTCGGGATGAGTGAGGGTTGGGTTTTCTATGAGTTGAAGGAAGTTGCTATGAGTTGAAGGAAGTTAAAGGATAGATTGATTAGCCATGGTTGAAATGGCATGTTTGCGGCAGTGATCAGTTCCTTTGATGTGATTAAGTTATGCATGTAGTTTGTGTCGGTGTGTGCGGGGCTTGTCGGCCATCGTAACGGATTTCATGTGGGAGAATTTAAATGCCATGGCCTGTCACGTGTAGGCGGATCCCGGAAGGGTTATGGTGGCTTAGACTACTACATAAGGATTTGCATGTTGGGTGATTGTGAGAATTCACTCGTGTGTTGAAATGGTACTCCTGAATTGAGTTAAGTAAAAGGTTTCTATATGATGAAGTGTTCACCCTATTGGTGGTTCAGAAGTTATGATGGAATTCTTGCGCTACCTCATATTGGCATGTTAGGTGCGGAAAGTTGTATGTAACTGGGAGTAAGAATCGTGATTGCGGTTCGGTGTTACTAAGAATATCATGAGCTCGGAAGAGCAAGAAAAAGTGATTTGAAAGTTCAGAGTAAGCTTGTGTTATTTTCAGTGTCACCTGAGATCGATATTCAGTGAAAGAGGCTTTGTACCATGGTCATGGTTTCTTGATGTGCTTTACAGCCTTAGTGTGGTCGGTGTTATGGATGGGCAGACTTGTTGCCTTGTGTGGAAGGTCGTGGAAGCATTACCGCGAAAAGATTGTGTAAAGTGTGACATGTAGTCACTTGGTGGATTGAAGATTTGGACCGAGTTTAAAGAAGTGCAATAATGCTTAATTGAGAATTTATGCCTGGAAGTGCGATACGGTTATGTGAAGTGTATATTAAAGAACAAATACCGTTATTCAGGTTCATAATGAGGTGATGATTCTAATCAAGATGAGATATTCAATGATTTGTTAACTCTGCAGTTGGGTATAAATTTCTACACCTCTTCCGTGGTGATAGTATCTTCAGCATTATAGCAGGATGTATGTATATATATCATGAGGTGCATTGGGAGCATCTGCTTCGTGGAATTTTGGCTATTAAGGTTCAGGAAACGTCATTGTGGTTAGATGATGAATCTTGTTGTGCATGGTGCTAATTCAGCAAAGGTATGCAGTCATGTTCTGGCATGTTGTGTGGTAGTCGAAATAGTGTTTATATATTGGAACTAGGCCTCGCAGAGAAAATTTCAAGTATTGGAACTAGGTTCTGAGCTTATTAAATGGGAAAGGAGAAATCTTCAGATTTGATCAAGATAATTTATTCAACTGGGTTGTGGCAGCACGGGTAGGTGCTCGAGGTGTTAAACAGTGATTTCAGATAACTCTAGAGCAGTTCTTAACACGTTCGAGGACGAACGTCGGTTTAAGTGGGGGAGAATGTAATGACCCGACCGGTTCTTTTGATCTCTAGCGCGTCGTTCAGCAGTTTCAGGCCGTGAGCAGCTTCGTTTCAGGTATTATGACCCGTGGGCATGGTCGGAATTGTATTTCGGTAAAGTTTAGAGTTGATTTGGAAAGAAAATTCTCATTTCAGAAGCCTTAGGTTGGAAGAATCAACTAAGATTGGAACTTTGAGTAAACGACCTCCAAATCAGGATTTGAAGGTTTCAGCAGGTTCGTATGATGATTTCGGACTTGGGCGAATGCCCGGATCGAGTTTTGGATAACCCGGGAGCGTTTCGGTGCATATTGTGGAAGTTAGCATTTTAGAAGGATTTCCTAAACTTGGGCTTGAAGTGAATTTCAGATTTATTGATGTTTGTTCGGGATTCCGAGTCTGGGAATAGCTCTGTATGGTAATTTTGGAGTTGGAAGCGCGATCGGAAGTGAATTTGGATGTCCGTAGGTCATTTTGAAGTCATTTGGCTAAAGATAGAAATTTGAGGTTTTTGAGGAGTCCGACCGGAAGCGGAAATTTTTATATCGATGTCGGAATGAGATTCCGAAAGTTCGAGCAAGTCCGTAATGTTGAATATGACTTGTGCGCAAAATTTGAGGTCAATCGGACGTGATTTGATAGGTTTCGGCATCGGATGTAGAAGTTGGAAATTTCTATGTTCATAAAGTTGGGATTTGGGTGCGATTCGTGGTTTCGATATTGTTTGATGTGATTTGAGGCCTCGAGAAAGTCCGCATTATGTTTTGGAACAGGTTGGTATGATTGGACGGGGTCCCGGGGGGCCTCGGATGGATTCCGGGTGGTTATCGGATCAAGTTGAAAGTTTGAAGAAGGCTAGCATTGATGTCATATGGTGTGACCGCACCTGCGAGGATTCGGCCGCAGGTGCGGATTTAGCGCCGCAGGTGCGAGAATGGGTTGGCTTGGCTGGGATTGCAGGTGCGATGGAATTTCCGCACCTGCGAAGGAGCAGATGCGGGCTATGGGTCGCAGGTGCAAATACGGATGGAGGAGAAAGAAGCCGCATGTGCGGGCTCTTGGGCGCACCTGCGAAAGCGCAGGTGCGAGGAGTGGATCGCAGGTGCGAAAATCGCCCTGGGCAGAATGTTTTAGAACAAGGATTCTTGGTTCATTTTCTTCATTTCTTCTTTGGCTTAGGCGATCTTGGGAGGCTTCAAAGAGAGTATTTTCTTCATGCATTATCAAGGTAAGTAAATTCCTCCCGTTTTTAAGTTAAATACAAGATTATATGCTTGGATAGACATGGAAATTGGTAGGAAATTGAAAAATCTTAAAGAAACCTAGAAAATGAAAATTTGGATTTTTAGCCACGAATTTGAGCATGGAATGTAGAGTAAATTGTATATTTGAAATAGTGGAGCTATGGGTAGATTTTATCTTCGAGAAATTTCGGATTCCGAGCACGTGGGCCCGAGGTCATTTTGGTCATTTCACTAAGCGGGGTTGGGAAATTATATAATTTGGAATTGTTGCAAATATTAGAGTATATTTTCATTGGGTTGTCGTTGTTTGGATAGTTTTTGGGCGTTGTGCGTCTGTTTTGAGTCATCGAAAGGGCTTGAAGACCGGTTATGGAATTCGGAGCGAGGTAAGTCTCCTTTCTAACTTTGTGAGGGCGAATTGTCCCCTAGGTGAATTAATTAAGTATATGCTATTATCTTCGGGGGCTACGTACGCACGAGGTGACGGGAGTCCGTGCGTAGCTACTATTATGCCATGTCCGGGTAGTCTATGACCCACTAGCATGCCTTATGTGTTTTACCTGTGATCCTGCCTGTAATATTAAACTGATAATATAATCGAAATCGTAATTTAATATCTGAAGAAGACTAGAGTTCATTTTCTTAATCATCTAAAAAGAGAATTGATTCCTCTGTGGAGGATTCGGAGACTTAGGTGAGTTGCATCATCTGGAGGCGATCTGCAGCTGACAGAGTCTCCCTCGTAGTGTATTTAATTTCATTTTTAAACTTCCTTGTCCAATTTGTATTTCGGACAGGCCTTGAAATGATTGTATAGATTCTTAGAAATTGCTCATGTACTTGTGACACCAGGTTCTAGGATGTGTTGGGATATATTTGCTAAAGTGTAATATTTAAACCATTGTTTTACTTAACAGATTTTTATTTGGTTAATATGTAATAAAGTGGAAAGGAAATATTGTTCATAATTGTTAAAATCGGGAATTTATTTAAATTAATAAATGATTTTTTTGCCTGACAATGATGTCCGGCGCCATCACGACCTTATGGATTTTGGGTCGTGACACAAGTAGGGAATGCGTATGGTTGAGATCAATAATTTATTTTATTCGAGAAAAATGTAGTTTGGAATGTGAGAAAAGACCCACAATTTTATACGAAGACAATGTTGCATGCATAGCCCACTTTAAAGGAGGATTTATAAAAGGTGATAGAAAGAAGCACATTTCACCAAAATTATTCTACACACATGATCTTCAGAAAAATGGTGACATTGATGTGCAACAAATCCGTTCAAGTGACAATCCTGCGGATTTATTCACTAAATCTTTGCCATCTTCGACTTTTGAGAAGATGGTATACAAGATTGGAATGCGGAGACTCAAATATTTGAAACAAGGTTTTCATCAGGGGGAGTAAAATACGCGATGCACTCTTTTTTTCTTATTAAAGTTTTTCCCCCAGGGTTTTCCTTATAAGGTTTTTAATGAGGCACCTAGCAATGTGTATTACTAAATATGTGTACTCTTTTTCCTTCACTAGGACTTTTTTCCCACGGGGTTTTTCCTAGTAAGGTCTTAATGAGGCACATTATCTTTTAATGAACATTCAAGGGGGAGTGTTATAAATATATATTATATAATGGATGTTCATTTAGTACTTCGTTCGAAATAAGCTTCCAAGCTTATCCATATGGGACACTGTCGTAAATATGTTTATCTATTTAGTACTCTATTGGAAATAAGCCTCCTGAAGAAGCTTATCATTTTGGTACTCCGTTATGGATAAACATTACCCCCGGTAGAAGATTATCTACATCTGGTACAGTAGCAGTTTACAAGCAGCTTGCAGTAGCAGCTTACACAACAGCTTCCTTTTCTATAAATAGAGCAGATTTCAGTTCATTATGTACAACAGTTTGAAAGTTGAATAATATATCACTCTCTCTCTCTATACTTGTCTTTGATTTATTTACTTTAAAGGCGTTATTTTATAACAAATCAATGTATATAATCAATGTATAATTTACACATATCGGCTAATAAAATTAAACAGTAAATTTGACTCACTATTTGTGTAAAGATCTCATAAGTCTAGTGGACAATCCAACCAGAGAGAGGTAGCACTCCGATCCAGATTACATTACAGTCAAATTGCGCATTAGCCTTAGCCAAAGTCGTGGGACTTTTTCGCATATACATGAGGTTTTAAACTTAGTCACCCGATCTTTCCTAAGTTTCATATTTACAGAAAATACCTAAAAAAATTCAAAATATATACAAATTCGGTAAAAATCTAAAATTTATCTACAACTTAAATAAACACTTTTTTTCTACAGAATCCAGTCAAAAACTACAGTTTACATACAATTTATATACAACTTTTGTATACCCATTTCTACACTCGACATACAAAATATATACAATTTGTTTATATCTTCTTTTTCGAGTTCCAATCTGAAATTTCAACCAAAACCACCTCTAATCTTCATCCAATTATTTCAAAATTGTGATATAAACTCCAAAGGACATTCCCAATCATTTGCAAGTTGCAACAACACTCAATCAAAACAAAAAATACTTTTGCAAATTTCAATTTTCAAATTCAAATCTTCTAAGATTTCTAATGGATTAAAATAGTTTCCAATTCAATCTACTCGATTCTGATTAATACTATTTTGTTAATTGATTCCAAAAAGCTAAAAGAAATTAACTATCTTCCCTTGTTCAAAAGTGATAATTCGTTCGTTAAAAAAATCCCTCCATCTCTCTCTCTCTTCGATCTCCTTTCTACATAGTCGACCAGCCTCACCCGACGGCAAGATCGTCGCCAACCACATGCAGGTAATCCCCTCCTCTTTTCTCCCTCTTTCTTATCACCACCCTCCCACCCCTTCCCCCCTTCTCTCCCTCTGTTTTCTCTCTTAGCTTTCCCCTGCCCCAGTCCCGCCGGCGAACCCTCTCCTCCCTCCTAATTCTTTTCTCCCCCTATTCTCTTTTCTCGTTCCTCTCTCACCTCCCTCTCTATCATCACTACCCCCATCCCCTGTTTCTTCTTTCTCCCTCCTCTTTCTTCCCCTCTGTTTTTTCTTTGCATTTCCCCAGTCCTCAGTCCCCGATGGCGTTCCCCAGTCGATGACCACTCTCATCTCTCTTATTTCTTTTCCCATCTCTCTTCTCTCTCCTCGTTCTTCCCTCTACCCATTTTTCTTCTGTCTAAGTCGCCCCCTCCCCGCAAGTAAGCCGCCTTCTCTCCCCTTTTTAAGGCAGCCTCTGCCGACAACATCACTGGCCAGTAACCCCTAGGGCCTCTCCCCTTTTTCTTCTGTTTGAGTCTCCCCCTCCTCCCCCACCCCTTTTCCCCATCTTTGTGTTTGATTCTTTATTTCTTTGACCCCTCATGCTGCATTCGATGGCGATCTGCCCGTTGTTTAGTTGGATATTAAACACCAGTGCAGGATAACAGGTTAACAACCTTCCCCTCTGTTGTTTTCGCGGTTTGTGTGTTGTGATTTTTCAGGTTGTTAGCCACAGCAGATAGAGATGAGCTCTAGGCGTACGAGAAATCAGTGCAGAGCAGCCCTAGTTTTTATTTGCAAAGGTCGGTAGGAGTTGGAAGGAACTACGTCACTGTTTGTGATCTCGGGTGTGCACCACGTCAAATTCTCAGGTTCTATGCTCGGGAGTTGGTACCTCTCGCTTTCATGTTACCTTCTTTGTGTTAGTTAACTTGTTCCCATTTTAGTTCGCATTAGTTTAGTCATATTAGTTTCAACTTGTCCTCTTCCATTTTAGTCTGTTGCTTTTTTTTGTTAGTGAGGTTCCTTAGTTTGTCATAGGTATATTGGTTGTGGTTTGGAATGGTAGAGTAAGGTCATGTCCTCGATAAGGGCGGGGTGGGGGCAGGGGTCGGGGGTGGGACGGGAGGCAAAGAAGGTAAAGGGATCAAGGGAGCCTATATGTTGATAATTGGGTCATGGAACATAGGAACATCGACGGGTAATTTTATAAAGCTGGCGAAGATTCTCCAGAAGAGGAAGGTCAATATAGTGTGTGTCCAGGAAACTAGGTAGGTTGGATCGAAGGCTAGGGATGTGGACGGGTATAAGTTGTGGTACTCTAGAGTATCAAAGGTAAGAATGGAGTGAATTTTTGTAGATGGGGATCTTAGAGACTCGGTGGTAGAGGTCAGGCAGGTGAATGATAGATTAATGACTATCAAGTTAGTGGTCGGAGATTACACCATCAATGTCGTTAGCGCTTACGCGCCCGCAAGCAGGTCTGGATGGGAGGTTAAAAGGCTCTTTTGGGAGGGATTAGACGAGATTGTGCGTAGTATTTCACCTGTTGAGAGGTTATCTATAGGAGGGATTTAAATGGTCAAATTGGGTTGACTGCTGGCGACTATGGCGAGGTCCATGGCGGCTTCAGTTTTGGGATAGGAACAGATGAGGTACTTCGCTGTTGGATTTTGCTAGGGTTTTTAAGCTAGTGATTGCGAACTCTAGTTTTTCGAAGAGGAAGGAGCATCTGGTTACTTTCCAGAGTGCGGAGGCAAAGACTCAAATTTATTATCTCATCCTCAAGAGGTGCAATAGAGGGTTGTGCAAGAATTGCAAGGTTATATCGGGTGAGACCCTCGCGACGCAACATAGGCTCATGGTAATCGACGTGAGTATCATGATAATGAGGAAGAAGAGGTTTGTACGAGGTCAATTGAGGATCAAATGAGGAGCCTTGACTAAGGATAAATCCTAGGAGTTGGAGGGGAGGTTATCGGCTATGGGAGCCTAGAAGAGTAGTGGGGACACGAGCGCTATATGGACGACGATGGCGAGCTGTATAAGAGAGGCGGTGAGAGAGGTGTTAGGAGTCTCGAAGGGCTACTCTGGCCGGAACAAAGGCGACTGGTGGGGTAATGAAGTGGTCCAAGGTAAAGTGGAAGCGATGAAGGTGGCATACTTGATGTTAGTGGGGAGCTCAGGTGAGGACGAGATGAGAGAGAACAAAGAGAGGTATAAGGTAGCTAGGAAGAAGGAAAAGTTGGAAGTCACAAAGGCTAAGAATGCGGTGTTTGAAGTATGTACGAGGAACTGGGGGAGAAAGGCGAGGAGAAGAAGTTACTCTGATTGGCCAAGGCGAGAGAGAGGAAGGCTCGGGATTTGGACCAGGTGAGGTGCATCAAATACGAGGACGTTAGAATATTGATGGTAGAGGATCAGATTAAGAGGAGATAATAGACTTGCTTTTATAGACTTCTTAATGAAGAGGGGGTCGGGACATTGTGTTTGATGAATTGGGGCATTCCTAAAGTCACAGGTACTTTAGGTACTGTAGGTGCATTAAGGTCGATGAGATCATGGGGCTATGTGTTAGATAAGTAGGGGTAGAGAAATCGGTCCAGACGAAATCGCGGTAGAATTTAGGAGATGTGTGGGTAGAGCTGGCTTGGATTAGCTGACTAGGCTATTTAATGTTATTTTCAGGACAAAGACGATGCCAGATAAGTGGAGGTAGAGCACGGTGGTTCCGGTGTACAAGAACAAAGGTGATATCTAGAGTTGTAACAACTATAGAGGTATCAAGTTACTAAGTCATACCATGAAAGTCTGGGAGAGGGTGGTAGAAGTGAGGATGAGGAAGATGGTATCTATATCCGACAACTAGTTCGGGTTCATGCCGGGTCGCTCGACTACAGAAGCGATCCACCTTATTAGGAGGTTGGCGGAGCAATACAGGGATAAGAAGAAGGATTTACACATGGTGTTTATTGACCTGGAGAAAGCGTATGACAAGGTCCCTAGAGAGGTTCTTTGGAGATGCCTGGAGGCTAAAGGTGTGTCGGTTACCTATATTAGGGCGATTAAGGACATGTATGATAGATCTATGACTCGGGTTAGGATAGTAGAAGGAGACTCAGAGCATTTATCTATTGTTGTGGGGTTCACCAAGGATCTGCGCACAGTCCGATTTTAGTTGCCTTGGTTATGGACGTACTGACACGCCATATTCAAGGAGAGGTTCCATGGTGTATGTTATTCGTTGATGACATAGTTCTGATCGATGAGACGCGAAGCGCTGTTAAGGAGAGGTTGGAGGTTTAGAGACATGCCCTTGAGTCCAAGGGTTTCAAGTTTAGCATGGATAAGACGGAATACCTGGAGTGCAAGTTCAGCGTGGAACCGAGGGATGCGGGCACAAAAGTGAGGCTTGAGACACATGTCACACCCAAGAGAGGCAGTTTCAAGTACCTTGGGTTGGTTATCTTAGGATGGGGAGATAGACGAGGATGTCACACACCATATTAGGTTGGGGTATGTGACAAAAAATTGCTTGTATTACTCAAAGGTAAGTTTAATAGAGTGGTAGTTAGATCGCCATATTATATGGGGTTGACTGTTGGCCAGTTAAGCACCCACATATCCAGAAGATGTCAGTAGCAGAAATGAGGATGTTGAGGTGGATGTGCGGGCACACCACGATGGATAAGATTAGGAATGAAAAAATTCAGGAGAAGGTGGGTGTGGCTCATATGGATGACAAAATGTGGGAAGCGACGCTCACATGGCTCGGACACGTATGGAGGAGAATCCTAGATGTACCGGTAAAAGGTGTGAACGATTAGTTTTGGCGGGAACGAGATGAGGTAGATGGAGGACTAAGAAGTATTGGGGAGGGGTGATCAAACAAGACATGTCGTGACTTCAGATTTTCGAGAACATGGCACTTGATATAAAGCGTGGAGGTCAAGCATTAAGGTTATAGGTTAGGATATAATTGAGCATTTTTCTACTCTGTACAAGTGTTAGGCTAGTCTGATAGGATTTTGTCTTAGACCGCTAATGGTTAATGTTATGCTCACACTATTTTCCCGTTTTTCATTGTGTTAGGCCTTATCTACTGGTTGTTGTTAGTGTTTTTCATTTATTCTCTGTTTCTTATGTTGCTTTCATTATTTCTATTATTTTTTGTTGATAGTACTGACATACTATCTCTCTTTTCGTCTTCTTGTGTCGAGCGTCTATCGGAAACAGTCTCTCTATCCCTCCGGGTAGGGAAAAGGTCTACGTACACTCTAGCCTCCCCAGACCCCATTTGTGAAATTTTACCGAGTTGTTGTTGTTGTTTAACATAGAAAAAAAATAGAAAATATAAAGAAAGAGAAAACATAATAGAATTGCTTGATGTCGAATCTCTTTGTTCTCGTAAAGGTATGACTGAAGTTGAGGAGAAAGATGCCAAACATTCTTATGTTAATTTATAATTTTAGTTTTTGGGAGGAAGAGGAAGAGAAAGTAAGGAAGATTAAAGTGTAATACATTATTTTGTATAAAATTAGTAATTTATATATGGACTTATAATTAAGTTAAAATCTCAATAATAAGGTTAAATAAGTTTCAACTTTTGTATAGATAAGTAAACAAATGCAGAGACTTTCGGTAACATTTGGTCGTGAAAAACTCTAAACCCAATATTGCAATTGGACTGGGAATCCAGAACCGGGTTTGCCTAGATTAAAAAACTGGGCTGTAAAATTGGGTTATTTTCTGACGTAGCTAACTGTGATTTAACTGGCACGGGGATTAATCCTTCCAAGCCTCACGTCGTACACCATCTGTTCGACGATTTGATTCAAAGAGACTTCAGATTTTCATATATCTGCCAATCGCTCTTTGTCCATTCGTATTTAATAAAGATCGGTCAGTGGGTTCACAGTCCTTACTTTCTGCCTTATTATCATTTTGTGTTGCCTTTGAAGTTTGAGAAAGATGCTTATAAAACGTATCCTGTCTTCTTCTATTTCTTCTTCGTATGGCTTTTCATCATTGTCTGCCTCCTCGAATTTGTTAAAAACCGGAAGCATTTTGAAGCAAGCGAGGACATTTTCTGATGCTGATATTATTGAGTATTCCACGCTGACACACGACGCCAATCCATTGCATTTTGATGCTGAATGCGCCAAAAATGCTGGTTTTAGTGACTGCCTTGTTCCTGGGATGCTTGTCGCTTCCTTATTTCCTAGGATTATTGCTGCTCATTTTGTAAGTTCTACATTACTCAATCATGTACCGTTGTTTCAATAGACTTCTCTTAAGAACTTAATTTTTTAGTATTTAATTTATGTAAGACGGCAATGTAGAAGAATTTTACACTATTTGGTTAGTTAAATAAAAGTCCAAATACATGTAGCTGTATATAGTAACAGTGGATTAGTTACCTGAAATTGATGGTTAAATAATATGTTACAACAATTAAACTACACGTTAGTGTGTCTAATTTAAATCCAAAACTTTTTGATACTTAGCCAAGACTTTAATAGTCATAGAATGGTAAGATAAAAGTCAAGTAAAAGTTAAAGTGTTAGTTGTTCATGTCGAAAAGAAGGTATATAACCTACTACAATCAGTTAACCTACACCGATAGCTTAACAGATCCTTAAACTTTTATTTTGTATATAACTTAAAAGTAAATATGATGATATATTTCTTAAAGTAGCTAAATATGCAACATTATTGAATGGCGAAGGTACTATGTAGATCTGGTTTTAGATTGGAAAATTGTTTAGTGTAACTCTGACTATTGTTGTTTGGTAATTTCTCCAGCCAGGAGCTGTATATGTTTCGCAAACCTTGCACTTCAAATTACCTGTTTATATTGGAGATGAGATCATTGCTGAGGTACAAGCATCAAGCATTAGACAAATGAAAAACAATTACATGTAAGTACCTCTTGGCTGAAGATTTATAGTTCGATACCATATTTTGGAGCTCCTAATTGCATTGGTCTCTTTGATACAGCGCGAAACTGTCAACAAAATGTTTCAAATGTGATGGTCCTCTGGTAATTGATGGTGAGGCAACAGCAATTTTACCATCTCTGGTCATGGAACCAACTCACTTGGCAAGTACGTCCAGCTAATCTGAAAAAACTTTGCTTGTCAGCTAAAGCACGTGAAGTTGCACGAGCTTCTCCTAAAATACTAGCAGCCTGCATAGTTGTCTGCTTATTATTAAGAAATACATAGGGAATATCCCTCAGTTAATTGCAACCCTGGATGGTAGAATTTGATGTCATTCAGTTCAGAGCCTTTAGGTTAAGTCGCCAGTTACCATTGTTCTGAGCCTTTAGGTTAAGTCATCAGTTAGCACTTGAGCATGAAAGCGATTGAGCTGTGAAATCTTATACTCTCTATTCTGTTTTATTTCACCTTCCTTTCTAGTTGTATTCTGAAAAAAATTACTTATATTTTTATAATTGTAAGCTTCTAACTTTAAAACTTTTCATTTACCTTTAATAACAAGTTATTATAGCTACAGAAATGTTATGACATGTTTAAGACCATAAGTTCTAAGGGTATGCTGTCTTTCTTTCTTTTTTAACCTTCGTGCCGAGTGAAACATCACTTTATAAAATGAAGTAAAGAGAGTATTGGATTTTTCCTCTTTTCTGTGGGAAATTTTGGTAATGCTATAAAGATACTTCATTGTGCAGAGTAAGAACACACTATTTTGAGATTTATTTTTCCAAAAGAACAGGGAAAAAAGATAGAGATTGCTATTTGAAGAAATGAAGTAGACGGGAAAGGAGATGAACACAAATATGAACGAATGATAGTTTACTTGCATGGGGTTGCATAACCAATATTAATTTGTCAATTGTTAAATTAACCTGATTTAGTGTAAAGACCCAGAGGAAGTAAATTTCACCTCACACGAGCCCTTAATGCAACACACTTGCACAAAGCGCCTTGGTAAGACTGTCAATCATACACAACAGAACTTCGCAAAATGTACACGTCAAAGAATTGAACAAGTAAAACCAAAGAAGAAAACCATTGATAAACTCAAGAGACGACAGTGAACAGCTGAAAAGTTTATTCATCCTAAAGAGAAAAGGTTTACAGCTAGTCCTAGCAAACAATGTACTTTTTAATATGAGCTTATGCCAGCCAGAAACTGAAAGCCAGCTGACATTCAATTGGTCTTATCTTTTAATCCTTCAAGCATTGTCAACACTAATCTCTGCCCTAACAGGGCACATCGCCAAAAGTTCCTAACTACTACTGTATAATCATAGATTACATGGGAAGTCCTTGTGGAGGAGCAAATGCAGGTGCTTTAGGCGTGTGCTTGTCCACGACAATGGCTTGCGTAGTGAGTACAACTCCTGCAACTGAAGCTGCATTCTGCAAGGCACATCTTGTTACCATGGCTGGATCAATGACGCCAGCTTCTACTAAGTTCTCGTACTTGTCAGTCATTGCATTGTAACCCATCTTCCATTTGCTTGCCTTTATCTTCTCCACAACTACTTCTCCTTCAACCCCAGCATTTTGGGCTATCAAAGATGCCGGAGCTACTAATGCCTGCATGCACAAATTAAAAATATATATATAAAAAATTATATTGCTTTTTGTTAGAGATTCATCCAAATGCACATTGTTCAACAAGCATTCACTAGTTACAATCTTTTCCTTTCTCACATGGATTTTGTCCAATAAGAAATCACAATAAAGGACAAGAAAATGCTAAAAGAATAAATTTAAAATGAAAAAAACACAGTAAGCTACTGTATATGCAGGAAGTGCTCTGTACAGTTATGTCTAATTGGATGTTATCCTGTGTCGTCAGTGCTTTCCCATCACTAAATCCAAGTTGATACCACCCAAACTGATATCTGTTACTATCGCTGTATGTTCCCAATTAGATTGTTCCTAGATGCATGCTCAGCCCCTAATGCATGACAAGTTCTTGATCCTCCAGAGGATAATGAGCCGGTTGGCTGTTAGTATACCCTCTCACTGTTAGCGATATAGCACAGCTCCATTTTGCTATAGAAGGGTTGCTAGTGCCTACTAAGTCAAGTGACACTATTCAGCTGATTCTCTAGCTCAGATTACTAAAAAACCTGAATTTCTCCAATCGAACAGATTATATTTTGAAGTCCTAGAATACAGTTATTAGTTTGCCAGTCATTTATATTGGGAATGGTTACATTGCCATAAATGACTTAATCAAGATGCCATAATAATATAATAGGTACCGGCAACTTCAACTTCAATTCATACCCACAAAAATAGAATGAATAAAATGAAAGATTTCTTAATAGGAGTAATTGAACATAATTTACCTTCTGCACAATGTCAGCCCCCAACTTCTCATCTGGATCTTCAAGATTGTCCTTAATGGCATGGACATAAGTTGATAGATGAACCAAAGCAGCACCACCACCAGGTACAATTCCCTCTTCAATTGCAGCAAAAGTTGCATGTTTCGCATCCTCAATCCGAAGCTTGCGGTCCTCGAGCTCAGCTTCTGTTGCAGCTCCAACCTTTATGACAGCAACACCTCCAGACAACTTGGCAATTCTCGCAGCAAGTTTTTCTGAGTCAGATATTGAATCGGTCATGTCCAACTCCTTCTTAAGCTGAGAAATTCTAGCCTGTATCTCGTTCTTTGACGCATCATCAGCAAGAATGGTTGTTGAGTCCTTGGAGATGGTCACCTTTCTAGCAAAACCTAGTGCTTCAACTGGGGTATTCTCAACAAGCATACTCAAATCAGTTGCCTGGTACTCCGCTCCTGATAGTATACACAAGCAGCATGTCAGAAATTGTTTCCTTATAAGGTAAAGGCATTTGAGACTATAGTGCTTGATAAAAGAATTCAATTTACTATCAAAGAGAAGTACAAAGGATAGTAGCACTACTTGTACTTTTATCAATAAAACCTTTACCTTTTCAAAAAATAAAAGGATATTAGCACTAACCGGATCTACATAAAACAGAATTGCAAAATAAGCTGAGCGGAAAATAGAATAAATCCAAGGAGAGCAAAGTAAGGCATTATCTAGGAAATATGCTGGCTAAACATCCCACTAGTATCAGCCATAACTTCGCCCTTTCCTCCTAAAATACACATTCAACAAAGAAAAGAAAGAAGAAAAAGAAAAGCAAGGAAGGAAAAGATACTACAGTGCCTCCATTTATCTAATTCAAGAATCTATTTGAAGACAATTATCTAGTTCAAGGTTATGCCTAACAAAACATAAACAGCTCTGAAACTAGTTTACTCTAACTAATCTACTATCATCACTTTGTGGGAAGTGGTACAATTAAGTCAAGCAAGTTCTGTTACCCGTTACAATGGCAATATCTTGGAGAAGAGCTTTCCTCCTTTGCCCAAAACCAGGTGCTCTGATAGCAGCAACGTTCAGTACACCTCGCAGCTTGTTCACAACAAGAGTAGCCAAAGCTTCTCCAGTTACATCTCCAGCAATAATGAGCAGAGGGGCTCGTAATTCAGTTGACTTCTCCAAGAGGGGCATAATATCCTTGATTGTTGAAATCTCCTGATCTGTAACCAGCACTCTAGCATTCTCAAATTCAACAATTAATTTCTCCTGATTGGTCATGAATTGTGGGGAGATATATCCCTTATCAATCTGCAAAAGACAGAGGAAAGTATTAGTTAGAGTTAGATATATATTTGATAACCCTCATTCAACTCAGACTCCATGTCATCTAAACCTTGGATCCACCACTGATTACAGGTGAACTACCAACGCTATAGAAAAAACAGTGGAGAACACATTCTCGTCTAAGTAGGCAAATACCTCCATTCCCTCTTCAACATGAACAGTTGTTTCAAAGGAAGAGGATGACTCGATCGTTAGAACACCATCAGGACCAACTTTGTCAATTGCATCAGCGATCATGGTTCCAATGTCATCATCATTTCCAGCAGAGATAGAAGCAATAGCTGGTGAGAAGACAATTATTTGCAAAATGTTAATTGCCATTCATTCATTATAGAAGGTTTAAAGGATGGAGTTAACAGCAAGGGCAGTAAAATAAATTACCTTTGATGTCATCACGACCTTTAACAGGCCTAGCCCTCCTTTCTAGCATTTCAATCAAAATGTTTACAGTTTTGTCGATGCCCTTCTTCAGAGACACTGGATTTGCACCAGATGTAACACTTAATAGACCACGTTTAATGATTTCCCTGGCAAGAACTGATGCAGTTGTTGTCCCATCACCAGCAGAATCATTGGTTAGGCTTGCAACCTTCACCATAATAAATTTGGAAGCATCAAATACACATATCCAGGAATACAATAAATAGTTGTTCTTAAACTGACTGTCTATAGAACAATTAACCAAATTCAGGAATGATTTAACAATATCTTCAAGTACCCCAGATGACCAACCTCTCTTATAAGGGCGGCACCTGCATTTTCCATAGCATCAGGTAGCTCTATGGCTCGAGCAATCGTGACTCCATCATTAACCACCTTTGGGGTGTCATAGTCATCTAAAACCACATTCCTCCCTATAGGAATGTAAACAGGTCACCATGAATAAAAGGACTTTCAGTAGTCATAATTAGGTTTCAATACAATGGGTATCATTATAAACTACATCCAAATCCCAAACTAATTGGTGGGGTTACATGAATCCATTATATAAAAAAGCATTCATCTTAGTTTGACCACTTTTACTCTTGCCATCAACCTACTGGCAATACTCCTTTTTATCTGACCTTCAACCAGCTATACTTTGCAGGTGGATTTGGTTTAAAAGTTCCAATATACATAAACAATACTGAAAAAAGAAAACTTGCACTGATCTGGAAGAGAAAGATGAAGCAGAGGAAATCAACATACCTCTTGGACCAAGAGTGACACCAACAACATCAACGAGCTTATCAATACCAGCCTGAAGGGCAATTCTTGATTTCTGGTCATATGCGATTTCTTTAGCATTTGCCCTTACTACAAACCGGCTCTTTGAAGCCTTATTGTTGTTGAATTTCTGGCCTTGCAATTGATTCACCCTTCTGCCCTTCAAACCCACCTGCATTAACACTCCACCAAAACAAGATAAAGGTCACAACTTTAAGCAAATAATTAAAGATTCCAACAAACAAGATTGTAGACCCAAGTGAGGAAATGAAGGCAATGGAACTAAGAATATACCTGTTTAGATGAAGAAGATATGATAGAGGCAGTGGAGATCGCATTCGCAGATGCCATTATTAGAAGAAAGAGTATAAAAATGAAGAGGGTTTAAGCAGCAGCTGCAATCAAAGTCTTTTTGTTCGGAGTAAGAGGGGAGGTAGGTAGGATTTGGAGGGAGCATTAAAGGTTTTGGTGAAGTATTCGAAAAAGCTAATTATTCAAGCAATTTTTAGATACGATGAATGAATTAATTTAAAATAGTAAGTCAGCTAAACTATTTTATTTTTAAGACTATAAATTTTATATTTTCAAGAGACTTAACATGTAAAAATCTATTTTATACAGCTAATAAAATACTTATATATTAAGTACAAAATCATGCAAAAATTTATACTGCGATCATTTTTTGCTTTTGCTTTTTTCAGAAGATTGTCGTGAAAAACGTGCGTCAACTTGGATTTTGAGCTGTTTGCCTACCCCTACTATTTCATTGCATTCCTTTTTATTGCCATGTCACAAATCATTATAATCCCCTCGTGGCCCTCTGCTAATTGTCTCTTTCTCGACTTGTGTGATGGTTGCTTCGATTTTCTCTTCTCAGCATGTGATTTCTGTAAAATTTTAATGCTCTCCGAGTGCTCGAAAATCTCAACAATATGAAATATTTAGTAATAACACTTAATCCTTTTTTCAAATGTTGTACTCCTTAAGCGTTACTAATCTAAAGCAATAAGGTACCTAAAACTTCAAATATTATAAAATAAATTCAAATTGTCAAGAAGACTAATATTTGAGGCTGAAAAAAATATTCAACCGATGAAACATATAAAAATTTCATAGGATATGCGCTTGGTCACGTGTGTAATCCGGATAAATTCATGTTGTATGCAGTTAAAACCGGGCTTGTCTGATTTTATAGGCACGAGGAATCGCCTCGAGAGTAAGCTCGTAATGAACCAGGCTCGAACTCGAAGGCGGAGTATGGAGTGTGAAGATCGAAGTGCTCATTGAAGATCGAGACCGAGCATGACCGACCTCGAGTAAGGAGTTATAACAGAATGGCGAGATATTAGCGACCGATCGAAGATCACGGTGGAAATCACGGGACAGATCGAATCAAAGCGGTTATTGACACCAATCGTGGGATTTACTTCCATTATTAGAATTGTACCTTATTTAGGATTCCCCTATTATATAAAGGGGACCACATTCATTTGTATCACGATCATTGTTCATTGATAAAAAGAATATATATGTTGCTCTCTATTTCACTTATTATCCATTATTGTTCATTACTGTTCTTGTTATCCAACCTCGAGATCATCTCGAATCGAGATCGAAAGCACTGCTCGAGCACTGGTTTGATTCACTCTACTGTTCAATTTATTCATTTAGTTCATTTTTTATCAATTGGTATTGAATTAGATCATGTATCCTTAAAACCACAACACAAGTTTAATTGTTACTCGAATTTTAGGGTAACACTTTGGCACCCACTGCGGGGCTAAGGAAAATAGTGATTGTTCAGTACTGATTATGGTAAAACACACTATTTTACGCTTGTCTTTGTCAAGAATTTTTTCTTTCAGGTTAAAACATGTCAAACTCGCAAAACGCATCCACACACGGTGACAATGGCCTCGGACTCCATGGGGAAAACGAAAATGTGATTGCTCCAGGAATCGAGGTGCCACAGGCTAATCTCGGAGGAGTACCGCCTGTCAACCCGGTCGACGTCAGTTCGCACGTTTCTCTGACCGCGGACTTAGGCGCAGATCTCGAGAGGGGTGTACACAGAAAAGGCCAGTCTGATGGCCAAGGTACACAGGGCAGAGGAGAGGAAAGAGTTAGTCTCCAAGTGATAATTGAGATGCTTCAGGCTCAGCAAACCGCCATTACTCAATTGTAAAATCAACATAGAGCTCCAAACAGGGTCGAGCTGGAGATTACTCACCGTACCTATCCAGTACTGGAAAGATCGAGTGATAATACATTGGGGACCGATCCTGTTGTAATGAAAATGCTCGAGGAACTCACCAATCAAAGCCAATGATAAAAAGGTAGATGCTTACAATTCTCGAGTTGATCAGATACCGGAGGCACCGCCAATATTGAAAGGAATGGATTCGAAGAAGTTTGTGCAAGCCTTTCCCTCCGAGTGCGGTTCCGAAGCTCATTCCGAAGAAGTTTCGTATGCCTGACATACCCAAATATAACGGGACCACCGACCCCAATGAGCATGTTACCTATTACACATGCACCATTGAGGGTAATGATTTGGAGGATGGCGAGATCGAGTCTGTGTTGTTGAAACAGTTCGTAGAAACCATGTCGAAGGGAGCAATGATTTGGTATCACAACCTACCACCCAATTCCATCGATTCATTTGCCATGTTGGCGGACTCTTTCGTAAAAGCGCACGCCAGGGCCATAAAGGTTGCAACAAGCAAATCGGACCTCGTCAAGGTAAGACATAGGGATAATGAGATGCTAAGGGAGTTCGTGTCCCGATTCTAAATGGAGCACGTGGAGTTGCCACCGGTCACAGATGATTGGTCGTTCAGGCTTTCAACCAACGGTTGAATGAACGGAGTTCGATAGCATCACGTCAGTTGAAACAAAATATGATCGAGTATCCGGCTGTAACTTGGGCAGATGTTCACACTAGATATCAATCGAAGATCAGGGTCGAGGATGACCAATTAGGAGCTCCTTCCAGTTCAGTGCATCCAAACAGGTCGATGGGATAAGAATCAAAGGGATGTCGATAGGGAGCCAAGGTCGAATAAAGACCGGTACCAACCATATATTGCAGATCGAAGGAACAACGGCCCAGGACGCAATTCCACCCAGAACGATCGAAGAGGTGATCGATGACAGAGTTCTCGAGGACTTATGATCAAGAGTGGTTTTGAAAAGTATGCAAATCCCACAGAGGCACCTCGGCTATCGAAATATAATTTCAGCATCGATTCCTCAAGCATCGTATCAGCTATCATAAGAATCAAGGACATTAGGTGTCCCAGACCCATATGGACCGATCATTCACAAAGAAACCCAAACTTAATGTGCAAGTATCATGGAACGCACGGTCATAGGACCGAAGATTTTAGCAATTAAGGGAGGAGGTAGCTCGTCTATTCAACGAGGGCCATCTTTGAGAATTCATCAGCGACCGAACAAAAAATCATTTCAAGGAAAGGGACGCCAATAGGAAGAATGAACAAGAAGAACCTCAACATGGCATTCATATGATCGTCGGTGGGTTGACGTTCCGCAGGGACCCATATCAAAATGCACTAAGGTTTCAATCACTAGAGAGAAACAAACCCGAGACTATATGCCCGAAGACACCTTGTCATTCAATGACGAAGAAGTAGAAGGCATTTCTCAGCCCCACAACGACGCTCTGCTAGTTTCTATATTATTAAATAAAGTTAAAGTTAAGCGTGTTTTAGTGAATCCAGGTAGCTCGGCAAACATCATCCAATCAAGGGTTGTGGAACAACTCGATGCTCTGTATCAAATCATACCTGCATCTCGAGTCTTACACGGCTTCGATATGGCTAGTGAAACAACTAAAAGAGAGATTATCTTACCGATGAACGTGGCTGAAACCATTCACGATACCAAATTCCACGTCATCGAGGGTGACATGAGATATAATGCGTGATCACGCCCAACTACGCCTTGTAAAAAGGACTAAGAGGTCGCTGCAAATATAATCTGGTTTAAGAGTCCGGAGTCGAATCCCACAGGGAACTAACCTATTTACTATAAACAGATGCAAGATTTTGATTGATAATTAACAGAAATTATTTAACTAAGGAAAAATGACAATAAAAACTACCAATACGCAAGAATGAAGTTAAATTCAATGGTAAAAGGATCTAGGATTATTGATTTTCCCAATTGTCGGATTAATTCCTGACACGTTAGCTATAATCTCGCCGTAACACTCTATAAATATGATGAGTTCTTGGTTACCGTAATTATCTCTCAATCAATTACGATGATTTATTAGAAGCATTCTCTCGAACTACTCTACTTAACAATTTATACAACTCATAATTATCACACCAAAGCTTCGTTATCTCTAATCCTGCTTTTAAATTCAAGTAATTAATCTCTTAACTTACCCGAAAGTGCTATTGTTCACCAACAATCTAACCAAGTATTATTTCTCAAGCAACACAAGATACTAGACACGATCAATCAAGGGCCCTTTCAATTAATCACAAGACAACACATAGTGGAACAATTATAGAGTAAGAACGACTCAATTATATCAAAACATAGTCAAGACTTCATCCAACAATTGGTTCCATCAACCCTAAATGACAGGTTTAGCTACTCATACTACTAGACAAGATTATACTATGAAAAGTCAACCAACAATGTAATTAAGAAGAAGAAGATGAAAACTCGTAGGGAAATTCTCTGTCTTCCTCCTTTTGTGTTCTTGCCTCCAAAATCTTCTAAAAAACAGGTATCCTCTTCTTCTGGGCGAATTAGGCTTCATATAGGTCAAGGTTAGTCACCTTTGGAATTACACAATTGGCCTTGGGCTATTTTTTTCTGGAAGCTCGTCCGCGGCCACAGATCAACCGCGGATTTTGCCCAGTCCACTGCCTTATGTGCGCAGCCAGTGCGCGGTCTATCAGCGGCCGCGCACCTGGAGGAATTTCTGCCGCTTGATTTTATTTTCTTCTTTTTGATCGTGTTAACCTTCGATTGGCCTCCATGCTCCATATTGACTCCAAAACACTCTTTAGCTTCCTCATAGACCAAAATTGCTCCTGCAAAGCATTAAGTTCTTAATTAGAGCATTTTGTTATCATTTAGCATTCAAATATCAATAAAGTGTGGATAAATTAGAGCTTAAATAATATCTAAACTGCATAAATATAGCCTACTATCAACACCCCACACTTAAACTATTGCTCGTCCCCGAACAATCAAACCACACTCTACAAAGGCCTAACTTCACTAAGCGACTTCCCTAACTCGTCACACCAAGAATATTTAACATAGATTGAGAACAATAGTGTAACATCTTCATCTCAAGAGTTGACTCCCACGGGCCACACAATATTCCTAACTGGCTTACTTACTCAAACTCAGAGGTCAAGACTTACCTTTCTTTCATGAATCAAGTGTTTGCTCACAATAAAAGAGACTCATTCCACAATCAATAAAATTCACGCATACTGAGGAACTTCAAAATAGACAGAACTCACTCACCCTCATAAACGATATTCTTGTGCCACAAAATGCTCCATAGGCTTGCCCATAGTGTACTACTCTACTAATTGAGCTCATTCAGTCTAGGATCAAATAGAAATTTATTTGGTTTTAATGTAGGTTGCGGGTTGGGTAGGATATATTTGGATATAATAATGACTACACCTCCCTCAGCACTTTAATACATATACTTTACATTCAAGTCCACACTTAAGTTAAACTAACATTCCACCTTCAATACCACATATATCACCCTATACTTCTTTAAGCACAATTACCTTAAAAGTCACCAAAGAGATATTATTATTCAGCACAATACAATTATTAACATTTTTCTTCTTCTTCTTCTTTTTCAATTCAAATGGCTTTTTCAACACAGTGCACATTTCTCCTTATTTCCCTAGTTCCACTCAAAAGCCCCACCAACTACCCCAAACTTTAACCTTTATAAATTCATAGCAATTCAAGTGCTTACGAGAGGTAAATGGGTTCAAATATATATATATATGGCTCAACAAGGAAACGCCTATATCACTTCCAAGACTGAATAAGACTACTATTTTGCTTTGCAAACACACGGGGCAAGTTCTAAGCACCAAATGTCGTGCACAGAATACAACAAGCCTCATACACACATGGCACATGGCTCACTCAAGATTGGATTATCAAAACACTCTAGTCAGGGTACTTAAGCCAAATTAAGAACATACAATTTAAGGCACTCTTACAAGAATCAATAATTGAGCCTAAGCGTCATACTAAAGTACCCGCTACATTCAAGGCATTACGATGTTAAGAGACCCTATTTCTATTTACGCCCATAGCCCACAAGTTCCTAACTAAAAAATAAAAACTAATTACACCCAGTTCAAAGGAAACCCTTGGAAAATAACGGTGGCCCAAAGAAAAAACAAGGGGAAATTGATACACTATTACAAAAGAAAATCTTTTTTTTCTTCGAATTTAATCCCTCAAAAAAACCGTCGAATGATATCCATCGTCGGGACAAGTCTTTTTTATATATGTATTAACTGCAAAACTACACTATTCTACATACAACATACAACATGCAAACAAAGCATCCCCCACCCCACACTTAAAATGATGGAATGTCCCCATCTCATACAAAATAAAGAAATGTGAGGTAAAGGAAACTTACCTGGTACATCAATCTTGATCAAAGACAATGTCGGGGTCGAGATGGCACGCTCTCCCCAGCGCACACAGCCAACCCATGATCTTCATCTCTTATTTTGCATTTTGGATGGCCAATGCATCAAATCGGGTCCCCAGTTATGTGACAGAAGTGCACAACCCTCTCATTTCATGCTCTAAGGTTGTCATCCGCGTACTCCGTCTGGCCATAGATGTTCCTTCAACCTCTGAAACTTGCTCGTGTGGGGGTGACTCCGCCCCAACCTCATCCTTCCCTTCATCTCCCTCCTCTGGCACATCACAATCATCACTATTAGCTCCGCCGGGTACCTTAGGATCCTTCCTAATGGTCACTTTATCTGCCCGGAACTTTGGTTCTCTCTTCACTTTTCCATTCACATTTTTTTTCTCTGGCACCCTTGCTGCCCGGCATAATTTAGTAACCAAAGTGGGGAAGAAGAACCCATACCTCTTCACTAGGGTATAGATGAACATCTTAGAATGAAGAACCTTGGCCACATCAAAATCATGGTCATTCATAAAGCACCAGATCAAAGCAGCTTTGTACCATTTACCTCAGTGGTGTTGGAGGACGGCACCATGCGACTATTGATGATATACAACCAACACTTTCCTTCAAAGGTGAGTGAGGCAGAGTGCTAACTTCTTAGCATAACCCACACTACCTCTTTGTGTGGCACACAGATTGTTCTGAAAAACACGTTCCATGTGGTTGGTTCTTGCCTGTAAGTATCATAGTAGTCCTCCGCCCCATCGAATACAGGCAATCGATACGCCCTCCTAATGGCTTCTATCGAGGCATCCACCATCTTATGTTGCACAGTGCAGATGTAGTCCTAATGTTCGGAGCAGTTGGTGTAGAACTCTCGGACAATCATCAAGTTGGCCTCTTCCGGTTCTTCGAAGAAAATATCCAGCCTGCGCTGGACCAACTCCCGATACATATTAGGGCAATCAGCCTGGAAGGACCCCCTCTCAATACCCTGTTTCGGTATGGGCTTTCTAGTAGCCTTCAGACTGAAACGTTCTTGGGCGGATCTTAAGACAAACTTGTGTGATCAAACTGAGGTGCACTGGCCGGTTCCCGAGCCCGGGACGAGCCTGCATGACCACTTGAAGAGGCACCGGTGGTTCGTCTTTTCTTTGAGGGTATCATGGTACCTACACAACAAATACCACTATCAGTAAAAGGTGGAATATGTGAACCAATGGCGGTTACTCAGACTTCACTCACACAATTGGTCACAAATTATATTTAAAACTCATTGTGGCAATTCAACAAATACTTAATGTGCACATTCCCCCCAATTTACCCAAAGACCTAATTAAACTTTCATTATACCACAACTTAAGAATGTCCATTCCAACCCAACCAAATCCATTATCCTCACATGCCAACAAATATAGTAGCAACCAAAATAAAGACAAAAGTAACCATAACTTCTACTACTCTACAATTAAAAGAGAAAAGGAAAAGAAAGAAAAAATATTGGAAAAACTAAAAAAAGAAAATAGAAGCCATGGTACGTACCTAAAGATCTTGTGAGGAATAGAGATAGGGGAGTGATTGAGTAGAGAAGAGGAAGAAAGAGAAGTAGGTTTTGTTGCTTTGGGAATTTGGGGGAGAAGGGAAGGGAATGTGCGTTTTTGTTTTGGGAGATAGGGGAAGTTTTTTTTTCTTCCAGATTTTAGGAAGGGGAACGGAAGGGGGGGATGGTTATTAGGAAAAAAACAAGTAAAAAAACTAATGAAAAGAAAAGAAAATAAAATAAATAAAAAAAATAATAATAATTTTTTAACTAAACCTAAAACGGCGCCCAGTGCGCAGTTGGTCCGCAGCCGCGCACGTGGGGCAGAAGGTATGTCAAAATCCCCAGTCAATCCGTAGCTACGGATGTGCAACAGTGGGGGTCTCAAAATCTTCGGTCAATCCACGGCCGCGGACGTTGTCCTCCAAAGATTTTTTTTTCTTTTTCACACTTTTTTACCTATCTCCGGGTTAATTCTGTCACCCTGAATCCTTCCGGTGCACATAATTTCATCCATGCACATTAATAGACATGTCAATACCTTCATTTGTTCAAAATCAAATACAAAAATAAGAACAAAGAAGAATAATGGGTTGCCTCCCAAAAAGCGCTTAATTTAACGTCGCGGCACGACGAATTACAACAAACCATGAACTGCCTCCCAGGAAGTGCCTGATTTAACATAGCGGAACGATGCATGCTTTAATTAGTACTCTTCGCTCACGTATTGGGCTCTTCCAAAGATATCACTACTCTATCCCTATTTTCTTCGACCATTCCAAGGTAATGTTTCAACCTTTGCCCATTCACTTTAAACTTATTTGTTCTATCTTTCGATTCAGTTTCTACAGATCCACTTAAGAACACTTGCAAAACTCTAAATGGTCCTGACCATCTAGATTTCAACTTACCCATAAAACAATCTTAATCTCGAGTTGTATAACAACACTAGATCTCCGGGTTTGAAGTTCTGATCTAGAATGTGCTTATCCTTTCTTTGTACAATCTTGCATTCTCAAATGCATGGAGCCTGAATTTCTCGAGTTCATGTAACACTGTGACTCTACTTGTGCATGCGGTCTCCATATTCAAATTTAACTGTCGCAGTGCCTAAAGGGATTTATGCTCAAGCTCTACCGGAAGATGGCATACTTCTCCAAACACCAACTTGTATGGTGACATACCAATTGGAGTTTTAAATGCTGTGAGGTACGCCCATAATGCATCATCCAGCTTCTTTGCCCAATCAGTCCTTGCTGCATTCACTGTTTTGGTCAGGACACTTTTGATTTCCCTGTTGAACACTTCAACTTGCCAGCTCGTCTGTGTGTGGTAAGGTGTGGCAACCTTATGGCAAAATCCATACTTTTCTAACAGCCTTGTGAACGCTCTATTGCAAAAATGGGTTCCCCCATCACTGATTATAGCTCTCAGCGTGCCAAAACGCGTGAAGATATTTTTCTTTAGAAAGCCCGTCACCCCTTTGGCATAATTTTTTGGGAGAGACACAACTTCAACCCATTTGTAGACATAGTCAACTGCTACCAATATGTGTGTTACCATACGAGTTGACAAATATCCCCATAAAGTCAATCCCCCACATGTCAAATACCTCCACCTCCTGAATTGTAGTCATCGACATCTCGTGACGTCAAGATATGTTGTTTGTCCTTTGGCACTCATCACAACTTTTCACCCAAGCATGGGCATCCTTGAACAAAGTTGGCCAATACAAACCTGATTCCAAAACCTTCGCCGATGTTTGAATTCCTCCAAAGTGCCCACCATATGGTGAAGCATGGCAAGCCTGCAAAACAGAAGGTTGATCTTTCTCGGGGATACACCTCCGGATCATGTTATTTACACATATTTTAAAAAGTATAGGTTCATACCAATAATAAGACCGACAACCGCGAAAGAACTTTTTCTTTTGAATTGAAGAGAGTTCATAGGGTACAATACCGCTTGCTAATTAATTAGCAATATCAGCATACCCTGGCATCTCCTCCATTGTCACTGCTAGTAACTGTTCATCCGGGAATTATCTCTATTATATCTTCAACTTCTACCTTATTTTCAGCTCCCTCCAACCTTGAGAGGTGGCCTGCCGCTTGGTTATCTGTCCATTTTATGTCACGGATCTCCAGATCGAATTCTTGTAGCAAAAGACTCAGCGGATCAAGCGTTTCTTTGACTCCTTCTTTGCTATCAAGTACCTAATTGCTGCATGGTCAGTATAAACAATAACTTTTGAACCAATCAAGTACGACCTGAATTTGTCGAGTGCAAACACTACAACCGACATCTCCTTTTCCCTTACAGTGTAATTGAGTTGTGCACCACTTAGAGTTCTGCTTGCATAGTAAATTGGGTGCATCAGCTTGTCCTTTCGCTGCCCAGGGCTGCTCCTATAGCATAGTCACTCGCGCCGCGCATGAGCTCATCGGTTGCTCCCAGTTGGGTGCAACAATGATGGGTGCAGTCACCAATCTCTTCTTCATCTCCTCGAATTCCAACCTGCAATCATTAGAAAACACAAAGGGCCGATCCTTTTCAAGGAGTTTACATAAAGGGTTAGTAATCTTAGAGAAATCTTTTATAAATCGCATGTAGAACCCAACGTGCCCAAGGAAACTTCTCACCGCCTTGACCGAAGTGGGAGGTGGAAACTTCTCAATCACGTCAACCTTAGCATGGTCGACCTCAATTACTTTACTGGACACTCGATACCCCAACATTATTCCTTCGTGTACCATAAAATGACATTTTTCCCAGTTCAGCACTAAATTTGTCTCCACAGATCTTTTTAGCACTCTTCTTAAATTGTGAAGACAGTCTTCGAATGAATCCCCCACCATAGAGAAATCATCCATAAATACATCCATAATATCTTCAATCATGTCCGTGAAAATGGCTAACATACACCTCTGAAATGTAGTCGGTGCATTGCAAAGGCGAAAAGGCATTCTCCGGAAGGCAAAGATGCCATACATACAAGTAAATGATGTTTTCTCTCTATCTTCAAGGGTTATTGAGATTTGATTGTACCCCGAATATCTATCCAAGAAACATAAGTGAGACCCCTCAGCCAACCTATCCAACATTTGGTCAATGAATGGCAAGGGGAATGGTCCTTACGGGTGGCTGTGTTCAATTTCTGATAATCCATGCAAAGTTGCCACCTCATGACTGTACAAGTCGAGATCAACTCGTTATTCTCATTTTGTACGACCGTCATTCCTCCCTTCTTCGACACACACTGAACATGACTGACCCAGTTACTGTCAGAGATGGGGAAGGTGATACTCACATCTAACCACTTAATCACTTCCTTCTTCACCACCTCTTTCATATTCGGGTTCAACCTTCGTTGATGTTCTCTGGAAGGTTTGTTCCCTTCTTCTAGGAGAATCTTGTGCATGCAAAAGGCTGGGCTGATACCCTTTATGTCTGTCATGGTCCAACCAATAGCAATCTTACATTCCTGTAACACCTGTAAGAGTTGCTCTACCTACACAGCTAGCAAACCAGATGATATAATAACATGTAAAGTAGAACTAGGCCCTAAGAAAGCATACTTGAGGTGAGGTGGAAGCGGTTTCAGGTCCAACTATGGTGGCTCCTCTATAGATGGTTTCGCAGGTGGTGTTGATCTTTCTTCTAAGCGTAGGGGCTCGAACTGGGGTTCTCTTTTCCATAACCCTTGACCTTCGAGGGCCATGACCCACTCTGCCAACTCTTCACCATCCATCTCTTCCAAAATCATCAAACAGGATTCTAACGGATCTCTAACATTAAGGGTCTCATCCTCCTCTTGCAGTATTACATCCACGACCTCCACTAGCGAGCAATTCGCAAAATCACTGGGTCTCCTCATAGACTGATGAACATTGACTATTATTTCTTCATTATTCAACCTGATATTTAACTCTCCAGTCTCATAATCAGTCAATGCTCTCCCAGTGTCTAAAAATGGCCTCCCCAGAATAATTGGTATCTCTTCATCCACTTGACAATAAAGAATAACGAAGTCTGTAGGAAATACAAACTTCCCCACTTGGACAAACACATCATCCAGAATTCCTGTCGGTCTTTTGACTGTGCGATCAGCCAGTTGCAGCAACATTGAGGCTAGTCTAGCTCTGCCAATGCCTAGTTTTGTGTAGATCTCCAGAGGCATTAATTTGATACTGGCTCCCAAGTCACACAATGCTTTAGCAAAATCATAACTCTCAATTGTGCATGGGATTAGCGAAACTACCCGGATCAGACAATTTTTGAGCCATAGTTCTTGTCACTATAGCGCTGCAGGTCTGAGTCCGAGTTACAGTAGACAGGTCCTGGATGTCAAATTTTCGAGACATCAGGTCCTTCATTATTTTTGCATAGCCTGGCATTTCTCTCAAAGCATCTATCAATAGAATATTCAATTGAATCTGTCTGAGCATTTCCATGGTCCTGTATTGATTATCTTTCTTTTGCTTTGCCAACCTCTGAGAGAATGATGCAGGAGTTAGTTTTTGACCACTGCTTTGTGTATTTTCTTTACTAGAAGATTTTTCTACCACCTGTTCTAGAGTTGTTCCATTTCCTTCTCCTTGCCCTTGTCAACCTGTGTCTGTTCAATTACAACTTCTGTGAGCTATGCTGACTCGTCGGTCTCTAATGTCACTAGAAAAGTTGGCATTGTGTCTCTCCTAGATTGAGCAACTTTTTGCTCTCTGTATAAATCCCTTATATTCCTGAGACTCACTTCCATTAACTGATTTGGGTTCTACTCCTTTGGATTGATATTTGTATCTGCAGGCAATGTTTCTTGTGGGAGATTGTTCAAGGCCATAAAAATCTGTCCCAATTGAGTTTCAATGCCTTTGATTGCCTAATCATGTGCGACTAACTTTTCTTGAATCTTTCCATTTATCCCAATGAGTTGTTGCAGCATGCTCCTGATTTCTATCATGTTATTGTCCTGATGTTGATGAGGCGGTTGATAAGCGAACTGTTGTTGGTGCTACTGATTATAGCCCTGCTGCATTTGATAAGGCACGACTTGGCCTTGTGGTCGTGCTCCCCCTGGATTGGTGTTGTGTTGTGGCTGGTTTGGTCTGTGTTGCTGATTCTGGGGTCCCCATTGCTGCCCACCTTGCCTCTGACCTCCGAAATTATTGACATAATTCATGTCTTCTCTGAAGCCCTGGTTGTCATTCTCTCCACTCCACGAGAAAACATATGATTGTTTGATGAAGGGAGTGCATAAGCCTCTATTTGTCATATCAACAATGTGCACCTACTTCGTACCCATCTCATCAATCTTCTTTGTCAGTAAGCTCATCTGGGTCATGAGAATGGCTATGTTTTCTGCATTTGAATTGTTTGGGTCAAGAGCAACAGAATGCACTATTGGTGTGAGTGTTGTACCTATCATCATCCAGCCAGAATTTTGAGCCGTCTTGTCAAGAAGAATCTTACACTCTATGAATGTTTTGCTCAAGAATGCACCCTAGCTGAAGCATCAACATTGGCCTTCAGACCGTCTGCCAAACCCATATAGAATCTCTGTCCCAACATCTGATCCGGGATGCCAAACCCATATAGAATCTCTGCACCCTAGATTTCTTGCAAGGTCTCAGTCGGGTTCTGCCTGAACTGCAATATCTCATCAATTTTCTTCGTAGTTTTGTTGGGGGGTAGAACTTGTTTAAGAACTTCTTGATAATTCCTCCCAAGTAGCAATGAAGTTTATTGGAAGAGAATTCAGCCAAGTTTGAGCCTCCCCAATCACTGAGAATGGGAACAGTAATAACTTGATTGCTTTAGAAGTCATATTCAGTTGTCTTTGAGTGACACAAATTGACAGAAAGTTCTTTAGATGTTGTTGTGGGTCTTCGGTGTACGACCCGAAGAACAACCATTTATTTTGCAGTAAGTGCAGCATATTGTTGGTAATCTGAAACATTTCTGCTTATTTATGAGGAACTACAATTGCGGTGGCCAAGTTATCAGCAGTTGGTTATGCCAAATCATAAAGAGCATCTTCCGGCACAAGAGGTGCTACCACTTCGATGTTTGGGTCAACTCGATCATTCCTATTATTTCCGTTGACGTTTTCAGCGTCGTCCATTTCAATTCGAGTTGGTCTTTTTGTTTTAACTATTTGCCCTTATTGTTAGCTCGATTCAATGCCCTGAATGCTTTCTCGGGATCTGAGAGTCCTTCAAAAAGTTCACCAGTCCTCAAGGAGCTTCTAGGAATGCACCTGAGTCACAGAAGAGTTCAAACGTGAGAATTTCAATGGAAATTTTTAACACCACAGAAAATAACAATCCTAGCAATTCTTTCAAGTTGTAATAAATAATACAGTTAGTTCCCTGGCAACGGCGCCAAAATTTTATCACGCCCAACTACGCCTTGTAAAAACGACTAAGCAGTCGCTGCAAATATAATCCAGTTCAAGAGTTCGAAGTCGAATCCCATAAGGAATTAACCTATTTACTACAACTTTTAGTAACGCTAATGATAAGCTCAGACAATTTTCAGATGCAAGATTTTGATTGATAATTAACAGAAAGTACTTAACTAATAAAAAGTGACAATAAAAACTATCAATACGTAAGAATGAACTTGAATTCAATGTTGTAACACTCTATAAATACGATGAGTTCTTGGTTACCGTAATTATCTCTCAATCAATTACGATGATTTACTAGAAGCATTCTCTCGAACTACTCTACTTAACAATTTATACAACTCATAATTATCACACCAAAGCTTCGTTATCTCTAACCCCACTTTTAAATTCAAGTAATTAATCTCTTAACTTACCCGAAAGTGGTATTGTTCAACAACGATCTAACCAAGTGTTCTTTCTCAAGAAACACAAGATACTAGACACGATTAATCAAGGGCACTTTCAATTAATCACAAGACAACACATAGTGGAACAATTATAGAGTAAAGAACGGCTCAATTATATCAAAACATAGTCAAGACTTCATCCAAAAATTGGTTCCAGCAACCCTAGATGACGGGTTTAGCTACTCATACTACTAGACAAGATTATACTATGAAAATTCATAACCAACAACGGAATTAAGAAGAAGAAGATGAAAACTCGTAGGGAAATTCTTCGTCTTCCTCCTTTTGTGTTCTTGCCTCCAAAATCTTCTAAAAAACAGGTATCCTCTTCTTCTGGGAGAATTAGGCATCATATAGGTCAAGGTTAGTCGCCTTTGGAATTACACAATTGGCCTTGGGCTATTTTTTTCCGGAAGCTCGTCCGCGACCAAGGATCAACCGCGGATTTTGCCCAGTCCACTGCCTTATGTGCGCGGCCAGTGCACGGTCAATCCGCGGCCGCACACTTGGAGGAATTTCTTCCGCTTACTTTTCTTTCTTCTTTTTGATCGTGCTAACCTACGATTAGCCTTCCATGCTCCATATTGACTCCAAAATACTCTTTAGCTTCCTCATAGCCCGGAATTGCTCCTGCAAAGCATAAAGTTCTTAATTAGAGCATTTTGTTGTCATTTAGCATTCAGATATCAATAAAGTGCGGCTAAATTAGAGCGTAAATAGTATCTAAACTACATAAATATAGTCTACTATCAATGCACTACTCAGAAGGCCTTGGATCCACAACATGAGGGCAATACCCTCGACCCTCCACCAAATGATGAAGTTCCCGATGACGGATGGTGTAAAGACAATGTACGGGGAACAACATGTCGCAAAGGAAATGTTTTCGGTCGAGGAGGTAACACCGATCTCGACACCATCAACCTCGAAAATGTCGAGCATCAAAGGTTAACAAGAAACCAAATAGCAATCACCGCACCCAGCCTCGACCGAATCATAGAAACATGTAATGGGAGAATAAGAAGAAGAAGAGGAGGACTTCCTAACCCCTCGAAACTTTGTTGATCCCGAAGTTTCGGATGTTACCAGATTAACGGTTGAAGAGCTAGAACATGTTATACTAATCGAGTACCTGCCCGAACGAAAGTTATACCTGGGAAAGGAGTTAACCCCGGAACTTAGGAAAAACCTTATTCAATTTCTTATTGATAACATAGACTGTTTTGCATGGTCCCATTTAGACATGACAGGGATCCCACTAGAGATACCGACGTATCGATTAAGCCTGGACCCTAGGTTCAGACTGTGAAGAAAAAGAGAAGACCCTAGTCCGAGGTAAAACATGGCTTCATAAAGGACGAGGTAACTAAACTTTCTCAATATAGGGTCCATTCGGGAGGTAAAATACCCAAAATGGTTATCCAATATAGTTGTAGTCCCTAAAAAAGGGAACAAACTTGTGTGTAGATTATAAGGACTTAAACAAAGCGTGTCCCAAACATTCTTTTCTACTGCCTAACATTGATCGCTTGATCGATGCCACAGCCGGCCACGAGATCCTTACTTTTCTCGATGCCTATTCCGGGAACAATCAAATCTAAATGGACCCGGAAGACCTAGAAAAGACTTTTTTATCACCAAGTATGGAACATATTGTTATAATGTAATGCCTTCGTGCTAAAAAATGCGGGGGCTACATATCAACGCCTAGTAAATAAAATGTTCGAAGAACAAATAGGTAAGTCAATGGAAGTTTATATTGATGACATGCTAGTTAAATCCATGTGCATAGAGGACCATTTGGCTCATTTGGCTCATTTGTAGGAAACATTCGAGATCTTAAGGAGTATAACATGAAGCTCAACCCCGAGAAATGTGCTTTCGGGGTCGGTTCAAGAAAATTCATTGGCTTCATGGTATAAAATCGGGGGATCGAGATCAACCCCAATAAGATCAAGGCTATCAAAGACATCACCGTCGTGGACATTGTAAAAGTCGTACAAAGGATAACTGGACGTATAGATGCCTTGGGCCGATTCATTTCGAGATCATCGGATTGAAGCCACATGTTTTTCTCTCTACTCAAAAAGAAGAACAATTTTGCCTGGACTCCGGAGTGTCAATAGTCATTGGAAGAATTGAAGCAATACCTATCGAGCCCACCACTACTTCACACTCCGAAGGCAGATGAGAAAGTTTACTTGTACTTGGCAGTATCCGAAATAGTGGTAAGTGGTGTCCTAGTTTGAGAAGAGCAAGGTACGCAATTTCCTGTTTATTATGTAACTCGAACCTTAGGAGAAGGAGAAACTAAGTATCCACGCAGAGAGAAATTGGCACTTGCACTGATACGCGCCTCTAGAAAGTTAAAGCCATATTTTCAACGTCACCCCATATCTGTATTAACCACTTACGCACTCCGTAATGTTTTACACAAGCCCAAACTATCGAGCTGATTGGCCAAATGGTCCGTCAAACTCAGCGGGTACGATATCGAATTTCAAACCCGAACGACCATCAAGTCTCAAATTTTAGCGAACTTCGTGGCCGATTTTGCACCAACCCTCGTACCTGAAGTTAAAAAGGAACTATTAATGAAATTAGGTACATCATCGAGGGTATGGACCCTTTTCACGGATGGTGCTTCAAATGTGAAGGGGTCTGGGCTAGGTATTGTATTGAAGCCGCCCACGAGTAGCATTATTAGGCAATCCATCAAGACTTCTAGATTGACTAACAACAAGGCCGAGTATGAGGCCATGATTGCAGGTCTCGAGCTAGCTAAAAGCTTGGGGGCAGACGTCATTGAAGCTAAGTGTGATTCTTTACTGGTGGTAAACCAGGTGAACAAAACCTTCGAAGTTCGAGAGGATAGAATGCAAAGGTATTTGGACAAATTGCAGGTAACTTTGCGTTGTTTCAAAGAATGGACTCGCAACATGTACCTCGAGAACAAAACAGTGAGGCCAATGCACTTTCGATTTGGGGTCATCGGTCGAGGAAAATGAGATTAGCTTGGGAACTGTCGTTCAACTCTTGGGATTCGTGATCGAGGAGGGACACACGATATAAATTCTACGAGCTTAACTTGGGTCTGGAGGAATAAATACATTGAGTACTTGAAGAATGGAAAGTTCCCATCGGACCCTAAGGAGTCGAGAGCCCTAAGAACCAAAGCTTCTCGTTTCACATTGGCCGAAGACGAAACATTATACAGAAGTACATTTGATGGACCATTGGTAGTGTGTTTGGGACCAGGAGACACCGACTATGTTCTACGAGAAGTCCATGAAGGCACTTGTCGGAACCATCCGACCGCGAGTCACTAATTCGTGAAGTCACTAGAGTAGAATACTACTGGGATAACATGGAAAAAGACTCTAAGGAGTTTGTTCGAAAATGCGATAAATGTCAAAGGTTTGAACCGATGATCTACCAGCCCTGAGAACAACTTCACTCAGTCCTATCCCCATGGCCATTCATGAAATGAGAAATGGACATCGTCGACCCTCTGCCATCGCCCCCAGGTAAAGCTAAGTTCATTTTGTTTATGACTGACTATTTTCTCTATGGGTTGAATCACAGGTTTTCGAGAAAGTCAGAGAGAAAGAGGTTATAGATTTCACCTGGGATCACATCGCATGTCGATTTGGGATACCCGAAGAAATAGCATGCGACAACGGTAAATAATTTATCGGCAGCAAAGTAATGAAATTTCTCGAAGATCATAAAACAAAAAGGATATTATCAACATTGTATCACCCTAGTGGGAACAGACAGGCTGAATCGACGAACAAGACTATCATCCAAAACCTGAAGAAAAGGTTGAATGAAGGTAAAGGTAAATGGAGAGAAATTCTACCCGAAGTTCTTTGGGAATATCGAACAACATCGAAGTCCAGCATAGGAGAGACTCCATTTTCCTTAGTATATGGATCTGAGGCCTTGATTCCAGTCGAAGTCGAACCACAAGGCTATGAATACTAGCCTCGAATTGTTAGATGAAAAATGATAAGTTGCACTCGTTCGAATGGCTGCACAAAAGCAACGAATTGAAAGGTACTACAATGGAAGAACCAATCTTCGCCACTTCAGAGTCGGGGACTTAGTCCTAAGGAAAGTCACCATCAACACTCGAGTCCCTAATGAAGGGAAGCTCGGCCAGAATTGGGAAGGACCCTACCAAATCCTCGATATAGTTGGAAAAGGGTATTATAAACTCGGAATGATGGACGGCGAACCACTACCATAAAATTGGAACATATCACTTCTCAAACGCTATTATTGTTAAGGTATGACTTTCTCCCTTCTTTCATTTATATGTATATTCGACGCTAACTCATTGCAGGATTTCGATCAAAGACATCGAGACCTCAAGTTTTAAAGTACGCGTTGCACTCTTTTTCCCTTAGATCGATTTTTATCCCAAATGGGTTTTTCCGGCAAGGTTTTTAACGAGGCAATAATTATGTGCTACCTGAGGGCAGTTCAACAGTATCCAAGGATTTTTTTTCAATCAACCTCGAATACTGGGAGGCATCACCCTCGGATGTTATATGTTCGAGAAAAGTACCTCGTGTCAAAAGGCCTCGATAGGGAAAACTTTGTAGTGGACCAAACGGTCAAATGAACCATGTCCACATAGATTAATCGAGTCCCGATGGAAAAACATGTACGCATGTATAAATTATTCAAATAAGAATTCTTTCTTTATGAAACATCTCGTGTATCGAAGTAAATTCTATACTATGCAAATCTCATACTTATAATTTTGTGAAAAATGGCTCAAGAGCCAAGTGCAAATATACCTCGAACACTCGGGGACTGCCACCAACGATAGGCATATTCAAGTTCTCTAAACTCAAGTCCATAAGACCTCAAAGAGGCACCCCTCGATCTATTGGCCAAGGCCACCATTCTCGGGGACTAACATTTCGAATAAGTTCGAAATGTTATCGAGAAATAATCCCAAGAGGCAGAAGGCTACGACCAAATTAAAGTCTACGGCCAAAATAATGCGTCTTGGAGACGTAATAGGCCTTCAAATTCTTCGAAAAAATGGTTAAAAAAGGCTACCCTCGACAAATAATCAAAAGGGGGTTTCGATAAAATCAGCCCTCAAAAAACCAAAAAGACTTCGATAAAATCAGCCTTTGAAAAACCTTAATAGGTACTAAATCATCTTAAAACAAAACGTGCTAAGGCACAGAAAGGAAAAGGGTTTCAACTATCATTGGAACCTCAAAACCCCAATGGGTAAAAATACATGCTAAGGCATAAAGAAAATTTTACTAAGTCTTTTAAGCCGAAAGGGGGAAATAATAGCCATCTTTTAAAGGCCATATCGGCTCAACCTAAAAGACCTAAGGGCCAATACATTTAGAGTTCGAGACCTTGTTCTCACTCAACTCGAACCTAAGGGTTCCACCATCCCGGGCTCGATTAAAGTCGACTTGAATATAGCTCGAGGATTTATCATAAAACCTTAAGGGGTATGTTACTGTAAGTTTGAAACTTACTCATTACTTGATAAAAAAACCTAAGGGTTTGTTCTGTTTTAAGTTCAAAATTTACTCGGACTTAGCTATACAAACAGAGCAGTCATGGCTTCGATCAAGCCATCCAAAACCTTGAACATATTAAGCTCGGGGACTCGCCCCTACTTTGCTAAAAAAACCTAAGGGTTTATTCTACTCTAAGTCCGAGTTAGTGTTCATTCGACTACAGAGGCTACAACAACAAAATTTTCACAAGACAAAAACAAAGCAGAATTTTTCATAAATCAAAGACAAAACGGAAAGAAAAGGAATTTTTTTATATATATATATATATATATAAGGTATTTACAAATACCACGCAAGGTATTACACAAAAAAACAAAGAAACAACGCAGAAGAAGAAAAAATCCTAAGTGCCTAGTCCTCTTTGGGAGCCGTATCCTCGGGGGATTCATCCTCATCTCCTCCGCTCTCAGATCCACTCGCGGAGTCTTCATCATCGGAGAGTAAAGTTGCGGCCTCGTCCTCCAAAACTTTTGCACTCTCGATATCAGCCGAGAGGACGAAGCCACGAGCATATTCCTCCTCAAGAGTCTCTCTCCGGGATTGGCGCCTAGAATGATCGACATCACACGACAATTTGACTTTAGCAGCAATGTAGATATCCTATGCCCAAGTGTTGGAAGCTTCAACGTCGGCTCGGTAAGAGGCCACAAACGCCTCCACCTCAGATTTAGCCCTTACAAGCTCAGTGGCCAATTTAGCCTCGAGCTCCTCAATCTTCTGGCCCCGGGCCAAGCTTTCCTCATTCACACTTTGGAGTTGACGCTCGACCGAAGTCAATTGGGCCCGAACCGTGTCTTTCTCCAAGGAGAGACGATCGATGTTCTGCTTCCACCCCAGAGTCACTGCCTCTTTCATCTTGGCCTCCTCTTGAAGAAGCTTGACTAATTCGCCCTTCTGTTGGCCTACCAAGTCAAAGCGTCAATTGCCAATGTCACGTTAATACATAACAAACTCCCAAAAGGTTACATTACCCATTCGATGAGCTCGTTCTGTTCCCGATGAGCCCTTATCAGTTCGGCTTGGAGGCTCCCGATCTCCTCTTCTTTTTGTATGTAGAGGAGTTTGAGGTCGTCTCTCTCCTCCACGAGCTTCTTGAGTTTGGCCTCACATCGGGTCAGCTCAGCCCGATATTTGGAAGACGCTTCTCGATGGAGCGCCATGGCCTGTACACAAAGGAGGAAATCAGACTCGGAGAAATGAGAATAAACCACAAGCATAATTATGGAGGCTGAAACTTACTTATTTCAGAATACACTGAGCCTCGTCAAAAATGAGCGATGCATCCAGGTCGGGACCATCATTGACCCCTGTGAAGCATCCCTAGAATATATCATTCCCTTCATGGGCCATCCTCACATCAGGAGGCTCCATAGCCCGAGCCTCTTGAAACTGGCCTTCGGAAAACGTAGGGCCGGGCGGCGAATCGTCAATATTAAATGTCCCAATCGAGTCACTTGGGACAATTTGGCTCAGAATTTGACCCATCGGGAAAACCCTCCGGCTGTTCATCAAGGCGGGAGGCGTTATCGACACCCGAAAACTCGGGGACTCTACTCGGGATCTCATCGACCTGAAGATGAACCTCCTCAACCGGCACCGACTCAGTAGTTTTTGGAGCCTCAGTGCTTATCCCTTTCCTAGCCACCAGCAGGCATTCAAAATCTTCTCCTTCCTCGTCTTCTTCTCGTAGTTTTTGAACTACATGGGCAGATAAAGCAACATGATCGATCTTAAACTTCTGCTCTTCTTGGGCTTTGGGGTATCGGGAGAAGAGGTCCTTCTTCTTTTCTTGTCTTTGGCCGGTTTTGGGGCATCTTCTTCCCCGGGTAGAGGCGGCCTCATCATGACATTATCTCCGAGACTTGTACGAGAGGAAAAATCAAGTTAAAATGACGTATTTTACAGAAAAGCATTAATGTACAGACAAAAAAACTTACCATGGTTTTTGGCCTGCCACCGGCCCTTAGCCAAATTGCGCCAACAATGCTCAACATATGAAGAGGTGGAGGCCAGTTGTCGAACCCAGCCTGCGAGGTCCGGAATCGCACCAGGAACCAAGGGAAGATGCACTTTGAAAAGGAACTTAGATCATAGAGAATAAAGAAAGCAAAATAATAAACATCATCGATGAGATTGTACTTATGTTTCATGTTCCATTCCTAGGAATGACATTTTCTCAGCAGGGATCAAATCGGAAGTCTTGATTCGGACAAATCGGCCCATCCACCCTCGGTCCTTGTCCTCATATATGCTCGAGAACAACACTTTTGTGGCCCCACGCTGAAGCCTTATCAACCTACCTCGATAAAGACGAGGTTTGTATAACCTGATCGGATGGTCGAGGGTGAAAGACATCCCCTCGACCTTGCTTGTGAAGAATCTGAGCAAAATGAAAATGCGCCAAAAGGAGGGATAGATATGGACAAGAGTCACCTGATATTGGCGGCAAAAATCGAGTATGACGGGATCTACGGGGACCCACATAAAAGGGTAAGTGTACACACTTAGAAACCCATTCACATGGGTAGTGATGCCCTCCTCGGGGTAGGAATCACCACTTCTTTTTTGTCCCAGTGATAGTCCTTTTTCACCTGCTCTAGATCGTCTTCAGATATCGAACAAATGTATCTGGACATAGGCTCACATCGGCCAGGGACTGAGGAAGGTTTTTCGACTTTGAAGTTGGAGGTAAGTTCGCAGGGCCCAAGAACGCACTCTTCAATGCGTGGTTCCACCGGCGTTTTATCGCCGATCGGTCACGATGAGGAGGCCTTTTCTTTTTGGGTGACAGTCTTTGATGTTTTAACCATCGCTATAGGAAGTTTGTAGAAGAAGAAGGCGGAATTGGTGTTTTGGTAAACATAAACTGGCAAAGAAGAAAAGCTTTCAAAAATTTGGAGAAAGGTTTTGGAAGTAAAGTTTGAAAAGATTATGAGATTGATCTATTTATAATGGCCATTTTGACGGCTTGAAAGCACTAGTGACCGACCATCAACTGACGTTAATTAATGACCTCGAAAATTGTGTGGACGCGACTCTTCAATCACTTCTGTCACTGACATCATTTGGTTGACGTCATGATCGAGGTGTCAGAGAATTGAGGCTCAAATTGTTTCTTATCGTTTTACTCTAAGAAACGCGGGGACTATCTGTATACGGTTAAAATCGGTCTTGTCCGATTTTATAAGCACGAGGAATCGCCTCGAGAGTAATCTCGTAATGGACCAGGATCGAACTCGAAGATAGAGTATGGTGCGTGAAGATCGAAGTGCTCATTGAAGATCGAGACCGAGCATGACCGACCTCAAGTAAGTCATAATAACATAATGGCAAGATAACCGGTCGAAGATCACAGCGAAAATCACTGGACAGATCGAATCAAGCGGTTATTGACACCAGTCGTGGGATTTACTTCCATTATTAGAATTGTACCTTATTTAGTATTCCCCTATTATATAAATGGGATCCCATTCATTTGTATCACAGTCATTATTCACTGATAAAAGAATATATACGTTGCTCTCTATTTTATTTATTATCCATTATTGTTCATTACTATTCTTGTTATCTCGAGACCATCTCGAATCAAGGTCGAAAGAACTGCTCGAGCACTGGTTTGATTCAATTTACTGTTCAATTTATTCATTTAGTTCATTGTTTATTAATTGGTATTGAATTAGATCGCATATCCTTAAAACCACAATACAAGTTTAATTGTTACTCGAATTTTAGGGTAAACACATGTGTAACTAAATAATTTTTGAATAGGCACCCACCAACCTACATAATCCACAAACACTAAAAGCCCATTTGGATGGGCTTATTTGAAGTGACTTTTAAGCATAATTCATAAGTAAGGAATTCTAGCTTTCGACTTTTGATTATTTTTGGTCATTTTAGCTTAAAACATGTGCTTAAAAGCATTTTTTACTTTATCCAAACGCTACAAAATAACTTAAAAGCTATTATGACTTAAAAGCACTTAAAATAAGTTAATCCAAACAGATTTTAAGTCTTGTTAAATTTACATTGATAGCTAAACATATCAACTTGTACTCAAAATAAGAACAACGAAGAAAATGTTTCATTTTTGCAGTATATTGGAGGAGGGTACATGAAATTTACTTAATAATCATAATTTTGTGAACTCATTTGACTCGGCACAGAGTTTATGAAACAAGAGAAAACTTTTGAACTTGTGGTGTAAAATGAGGCACATATATTTTGTGTGGCTACAAATCATTGCATAAAGGTACTCCCTCCATTCACTTTTACTTGACACGTTTTGACTTTTCACGCCTCTTAAGAAATAATAAATGAAGTGTATAATTCACCATGATACACATATTAATTGATGCATATTTTAAATAAAAATTGCATGGGACCCTATTTGGTCGCTCCTTTTTAACTTATACCCGTTTTGTTTTTTCGTTTGCATATGTACCCATTTTTTTGTTAAAAGTATTTTAAAAAGATGACTTTTCCCTTCTTTAATAAAAGGTAGACTGCAGGACAAAACTTCAGCATATTTTGGTATGCAGTTTTAGCAAATAAACTAAATAACTTCAACATGCATTAGAAAAAACCCATCAGGAAATTACATACTGCATGACAAAAACTTAAGCATGTTTAGTCTAAAGTTGTCGCAAATGAACTAAAAAGCTTTAGTTTGTTTAGACTGAAGTTTTGGATAAAACTCATGACAAAATTATAGACTGCAGGACAAAACTTAAGCATATTTTGGTGTGGAGTTTTAGAAAATGAACTAAATAACTTCAGCATGCATTAGCAATAATTCATTAGAAAATTACATACTGCAAGTCAAAAACTTAAGCATGTTAAGTATGAAGTTTTAGCAAATGAACAAAAAAACTTAAGCGTGTTTAATCTGAAGTTTTAGCAAATGAATAAAAACATTTAAGCATGTTTAGTCTAAAGTTTTAGCAAATGAACTTAAAAACTTAAGCATGTTTAGTCTGAAGTTTTAGCAAATTAACTAAAAAATCTAAGCATGTTTACTCTGAAGTTTTAGCAAATAAACTAAATAACTTCAGCATGCATTAGCAAAAACTCACTAGAAAATTACATATTGCAAGACAAAAACTTAAGCACGTTTACTCTAAAGTTTTTGCAAATGAACAAAAAAACTTAAGCATGTTTAGTCTGAAGTTTTCGCAAAATGAACTAAAAAACTTAAGCATGTTTAGTCTAAAGTTTTAGCAAATGAACTTAGACTGAAGTTTATGATAAAACTCATGACAAAACTGTAGACTGCAAGATAAATAACTTCAGCATGCATTAGCATGAAGTTTTAACTTCAATTTGAAATAACTTCATGCTATATTAGCATGAAGTTTTAGCTTCAATATGAAACAACTTCATGCTACATTAGCATGAAGTTTTAGCTTCAAGGTGAAACAACTTCATGCAAGTGTTATTCTGAAGATGAATCTGGACAAGGTTATGGTTTTTTAATAAAGCTGGTGAGGGTAGAGGATGAAATCTTTTTTCACGAATGAGGTTGCAGTTCACACGATTAATGCATGATGCATGGTTTATATCTTTTGTCAGGGGTGCAATTGTCATATTATTACGAATTTTTTATGGCTACCAAATCAATAATTTTTAAAAATAGAGTACATGTTAAAAGGTAGCACAAATATAGGGTACAACTACAAATCCCCCATATTTTAATGAATTTGAGAAAATAATTTGAAATGAGTAATAAATATTATGAGTATAACATGAATTTTTTTTTGTCTTTCTCTTGATATGCGTAAAGTGACAAGTAAAAATAAAAATATATTTTTAGTATCTATGCCAAGTAAAAGTGAATTGAGGGAGTAAATTATTTCTAAATATGAAAAAATGTTATTCTTTTTTGCATGAACTAAAAAAAAAATTCACATAAATTGAAACGGAGTTCATGTTAAGTATTTTTCAAAATTCATATAGCAATTGAAACATTAAAATAATGACCACCAAACAATAATAAAAAATCCTACTATAATTTAAGAATTGTTCACAATTTTAAGACAGGTAGCCGCAAATTCGAACTCTAATACAGTTTCCCCTTTAGCGTGTTTCGTCTCTCTGCTTTCCTACATCACCTCCCCGCCATTTCTTTTCTCCAACAAAACTAAACTTTCACATTCTTCCCACTTTTTGGTTCTTCAAAAAATCACAGAGAAATTTCCCAAAATCGCCATAAGAATCATTCTCTAATATTGATGAAAAATGTGCCGATTAAAACAAGGGAACCAAAAGAATGTATTTGTATTTATGGCAATTTTGCTTACCATGGCGAATTCTGCAGTTGGACAGCAGGCAAATACCAATAACTCCATGGGGATTCAGCTACTGAAGGGTGTTCTCGCTTCGCGTGTCAAGGATATGGGCGCCATTATGACCCAAAAACTTAAAGGCCAATTGGATTTTTGCATTGAAGATGTGTAAGTCATTATATTAATGAATATAAGTTTTTGTACATGCATAAGAACGTGAAACATGTAAAATGTAATTCTCTGTTAAATTTGCTATTTTACAGAAGGTACGCAATTTTAATTTTCTTATTGTTCCAATGTCTTATAAGTTAAATTAATCAAATTCAGTTTTTCTAGTTTTACCTCTGCGTAAGTGGAGTTTTGGCGTCACGGCTAAAGTTGATGCCATGTGGTCACAAGTTCGAGCCGTGGATATAGCCTCTTGCAGAAATACAGAATAAGACTGCGTACAACAGACCTTTGTGGTTTAGTCTTTCCCGGGCCCCGCGTATAACGGGAACTTAGTGCACTGGGTTGCCCTTTTTACCTGAGTATCCATTCACGTGAAACTGCTCAATCCCCAAATTAGTTGTGTTTGGCTATATGAATTCTCAATATTTATTCTGGTTGATTAGGACGCCATTTTTTTCCAACTTTTTAATCATATTAGAAGAAATAATAACACTGGGAATCTGTGATGCATATGTAGTGGTATGTCGTAAAAGCACACTTGCCTAAGAAATCTGTTTGTTTCCTACTTAAGAAAGAGCAGATTCTTCTACTTCTCTGTTAAGTATTAAATGTAGAGCAACATAAGTCAATGAGTAAAGATTTGGTGAAATTAGCAGCATTAATCATGAAGTCAGTTTTCAAAGATTCTGCCAATAATCTTGTGGTATATATAGGGGATGGAATTATTTTCCTTCTCCTAAAGTTTGTTTCATTTTTGTGATGATATATATTCGGCTTTGATAATTCAAGTCTATGGAAGGTTACAATTTGGTTTCGGCTGATAAATTTTGATTATGTTACAGAGATGAAGAGTTTGATGCTGCTTTCAATTTCTCCGAAAACTCAGATTTTTTGGCATCATGTCTTAGAACGACAAAAGGTACCAAGTGCTGGATAAATTCTCATCTTTTCTAGTTTGAGATCCACTTGTCTAGTTCATAATATGGATTACAATTACAATCTTGCAGAATGATGTTAAAATATAGTATTATAGTTTCTGACCAAGTACATTTGAGTATAATTCGATTCACTTTTCTTGTGATTAATCATCAATATGTGAAGCTCCTTTCATTCTTGATATTCACAATGTGTTTGGTTGCGTGATAGGGGATGTTCAGCAGCGGTTGTGTACGGCAGCAGAAATAAAGTTCTACTCGACTAGTTTACTGGAAGTGGCGGATGAAAGTGGTGCAGCAAGAAGTTCCAATTACCTGAAACCTAACAAGAACTGTAATCTGTCATCATGGATTTCTGGATGTGAGCCAGGATGGGCTTGTAGTGTTGGAAAAGATGTTAAGGTTGACATCGAAAACGATAACGAGATGCCAGCTAGAACTCTAGAATGTCAATCTTGTTGTGAAGGCTTCTTTTGTCCTCATGGTCTCACCTGCATGATCCGTAAGTATTGGATTCTCCAAGTTAAAAATGACTGGCAGCTTCTTGAACTGATTTCTGCATTTGTTTGCTCTAACAATTAATCCTGTGAATTTTGTATATGCCTTTCTGATAATCTTGTTCTTTCCCTCTTGTTGGTTTGTCTTCCCTTTCTTCCCTTGAAGCCTGTCCGATGGGTGCTTATTGCCCTCTTGCAAAACTCAACACGACCACTGGTATATGTGATCCGTAAGTTTCATATGTCCCGCAGGAGTTGTTATTACTATTATTCTTTTCACACAGATTCACCATTCACTTTCTTGACCTGATCATATTGCCTTCCTGAAAATAAGCAGCTACCAATATCAACTTCCTCCTGGAGAGACCAATCATACTTGTGGTGGAGCAGATGTGTGGGCTGATTTTATAAGTGCTACTGAACTTTTTTGTTCGGCAGGATTTTACTGTCCAACTACCACCCAGAAGAATCCTTGCAATAAAGGGTATTTATTTTTCTCCCAAAAAAAGTAGCTCATGTAGGCTTCTCTTTTCTCCCCAGCAAGTTTAGCCATTAGATGACATAATATATTCTGTTGCATCTTTTTGCTCGTCTTCATAAGCTCATGCTTAACCCCATTTACTAACCTACAGCTATTTTATGCATTTTTCAGACATTATTGCAGAACTGGTTCAACAGTACAGACAAGTAAGTCTATCTCTTCAATAACAGTCGGCTATATTTCAGTATTTCTAACTATTTTTCCTTATTTTATATATGAATCTCAGAGAATGAATCAAGTTTGATGTTTCTAGACATTAGTGCTAGTGAAAACCACTTGTCAAATCTCTTTTCATTTGTTGTCTCATTACATAGTCCCTCCGTTTCAATTTATGTGAACCCATTTGACGGGGCACAGAGTTTAAGAAAAGAGAGAAGACTTTTGAATTTGTGGTATAAAATGAGGCACAAATATTTTGTGTGGCTATAAATTATTGCATAAAAGTAAATTGTTTCCAAATAAGGAAAGGGGTCATTCTTTTTCGCACGGACTAAAAAGGAAATAAGTTCACATATTTCTTGGAAAAAATAAATAGAAGAAACAAAAACATGCTGATATTGTTGGGGAGTGTGCAGCTTGTAGCTCCAGCTAAAATACAGTTAGAGAAATACTTGGGCACTCAGATCCAAATTAGGGTTGTCATCTCAATCTTTCCTTGAGCTGCTGTCTACCATTGCAATAAGATCAAATAAATTTGAAAATATAATAATAATGGCTGGAAAGTTCCAGGACATGTCAATGTGAAAATAATTGATCTACCCCGCACACTGTAACAATTGGCTTTGAATTCTTTCTCCTAAGAGGATGGTTTATTCGAGTTCCTTGTGCTGTCGTGAGGTGAGAGTTGAGACTCTATTCGTGTTGTCTTGCTTTGAAGCATGTATTCTCTGTTAACTTCAAGTCAATACCACATTATTTTTGCGATGACAAAATGGATGTATATTAAGTAAGAACTCTTTGCATGTTCTTCTCGATTGACAATTCGTGAAACATTTTGTGACTTGAACATGACAAATGATCACAAATGAGTAACAGTGATATATGCCCATGCAGGCTGCTATACATTTGCAACTTGTGAACGTCAGGCAGCAAACCAAAATATCACTGCTTATGGTATTATGTTTTTTGTAAGTCATCATCTCATTCTTAAGTTATCCGGTCCATTACTATCCATTTGATTGTTGTTCTTATGGAAATAAAGCTCTTGAGTTGGTTAACATTGCATGTCTATGCATCTTACCAAGGTTTCTAACCATTACTTTAATCTGAATGAATATTCTATACTATTAACCTAGATATATTCAAATATCTTGACTTTCAACAGAGTCAATTTTTTCCCTTTTAGTTGCTTGGTGATTCATCAGAGGAGTTCCCCTTGATCTCTAGAAAGTTTGTTCATTTTGATCTATTAGTCATTGGCTGTGAAAACATAATTTGGTGCATATTTCATTATAACACTTGACACATTCAGATTATATCAACTGAACCATGTGGAGATAGAGTTGTTTGGGCATGGTATCGGTAATTTGGGAGTTTGTGTTAACGAAACTATGAAATGCTCTTTTAAGTAATTATTTTACAGGTTCTCCTTCTATCTGCAAAAAGTAATGCTGTATACCTTTTCATTCTGTAGAGATATTGGATTTCTGATGGATATGGTTTTTCTGTTCAAGACATTTTTCCACCATGAAAGATGCACATACTTAGGATTCAGATTTTACACAAGATTTTTTAACTGGTTTTCTCATTTTCAATAGGGTGGAATCATGCTTATACTTCTCATAATATACAACTGTTCTGACCAAGTTCTGAGCAGCAGAGAAAGAAAACAAGCCAAGTCCAGAGAAGCCGGTGCAAGAAGTGCAAGGGAAAGTGCTCAGGCACAAAACAAATGGAAATCTAACCTTGCTAGCATGGGTTCTCAATTGTCAAAGACATTCTCCCGTAGAAAGTCAACTAGGCAGGACCTGCAGAAGGATAGTGATCAAAATAAACCTGGTAAAGATTCTGGCTTGCCCTTGCCCCCAGGTATGTCTCAGGCAAAAGCAAAGAAGCAAAACAACCTCAAGAAGATGATCAATGAATCTGCAGAGAACCCTGATAGTGAAGGTTCCAACATTGAGCCTGGGGATAAAAATTTTAAAAAGAACAAGGGTAAACAGTTGCATTCAAGGACTCAAATTTTTAGATATGCATATGGGCAAATTGAGAAAGAAAAAGCTCTGCAGGAGCAGAACAAAGATATGACCTTTTCTGGAGTAATCAACATGGCAAGTGAGTTTGAGATAAGGCCCAGACCTCCTATTGAGGTCTACTTCCAAGATTTGACACTAACTTTGAAGGGAAAAAACAAGCATTTATTGAGGTGTGTAACAGGGAGATTATCGCCTGGTCGCGTTTCTGCTGTTATGGGTCCATCTGGGGCTGGAAAGACAACATTTCTTTCTGCATTAACTGGAAAAGCTGCAGGGTGTACTACAACTGGTTCGGTTCTCATAAATGGAAAGTCTGACTCTATTCAGTCCTACAAGAAAATCATTGGCTACGTTCCACAAGATGATATAGTACATGGAAATTTGACAGTGGAGGAGAATCTTTGGTTTAGTGCTCGGTGCAGGTATGCTACAATAGATATTTTACTACTCTACCTATAGCTTAGCTATTGCTGACTAATATCTTCCAAGTTGCCATAATTTCTGAACTTAAAGTTGTCCTCTGTCAAGTAGAATAGTCAATCTTTAACTTCTCTCTAAGTTTGGTTAGAGGTTGAGTTTGTCGTCCACATGTTCTGACAAATATGTTTGCAAGTTACCGAAGTTCAATTCTTTCTATGTGCATTTCTCTTCGTAAGTTTCCTTCTACCATGAGTCTGCTACTTCAGAGGCTAAAGACTCCAGTAATTTGTTGTTTTCAAAAGTTATGCTTCCTTTGTCCTAATTATTGGATTGCTACATGATACTTATGGTCATTTTAGAAGCAACTCTCAGATATTTGTTAACTCAATGTTTCGCAATGGATTAATGAAAATATGCATTTCGAAGGTCTGAAACCAATGCATATCATGGTATTTGAACAAATATTAGGACAACAAGAAAACTTACGACCTTGTTTTATTACTCCTATCAGGAAAAAAGTTAGCCTTGCTTCTTGTTTCTGTTTGTTACAGTTAGAATTCCAGTTTGCCACTACTAGCTTCGCAATTGATTCTTATCTACTTGTCAATGTTGAATTGTTCTTCTAGATTGGCTGCTGATTTGCCTAAACCAGAAAAAGTTTTAGTTGTTGAAAGAGTCATAGAGTCCCTGGGATTGCAACAGGTGAGAGATTCTCTTGTGGGGACAGTGGAGAAGCGAGGCATCTCTGGGGGTCAGAGGAAGCGAGTAAATGTTGGGCTCGAGATGGTTATAGAACCTTCTTTGTTAATTTTGGATGAACCAACTTCTGGTCTGGATAGCTCTTCTTCTCAGTTATTGCTTAGAGCACTTCGTCGTGAAGCTCTTGAAGGAGTGAATATATGCATGGTGGTTCACCAACCAAGGTAATGTTTGCTGACATACTTTTCTTCTTTTCGGTCTTCCAATCAAAATGCTCATTGTACTATATATTGGAATATCTTCCAATATAACAACCGAAATACTTGCTCCGGAAACATGAGGCATGGTCATGAATAGTTTCCAGCAGTCATACCAAAAAGAATTTTGCTCTCCGTTCCTACATTGTGGAACAACATTCTGACTTTGGGTCTCATCTTAAATCACTTCTTTAAGAGAATAACATATCTATTACTAGATTTCCTAACAAAGTCATTCACATTCATATATAAAATCTTCGCTGCTTTTTGTTTGCAGAAGTAATTTCGTAACAGATAGTTGTTTGTTAGTTGCTGATTGCCTTAATTGATTTATCAGATTAATAGTCTTGTTCTGTATCTAATTGTAAAGTTAGCCAGAGTTGTATTCTCTTCACACTAAGTGACAGAAAATCTCTTGTTTCAGCTATACTTTGTTCAGGATGTTTGACGATTTGATACTTCTAGCGAAAGGTGGCCTTACAGCATACCATGGACCAGTATCCAAAGTTGAAGAGTACTTTGCAGGAATTGGAATCAATGTCCCAGATCGTGTTAATCCTCCAGATCACTTCATTGATATTTTAGAGGGAATTTATAAACTCCCGGCAAGTATAGGAGTAACCTATAAAGATCTTCCTCTTAGATGGATGCTTCATAATGGTTACCCAGTACCACCAGACATGCTAGCTTCTTCGGGATCAGCAGCTTCTTTGGCTGGGGATAATTCAGCACATGGAGGAAGTTCTGCAGCGGCTGGTCCTGATCTATCTTTTGCCAGAGAGCTGTGGTCGGATGTCAAATCCAATGTTGAACAGAAGAAGGACCATATACGGCACAAACTTTTGGCCTCAGCGGACTTGTCGAATCGGAAAACACCTGGTGTCCTCCTCCAATATAGGTATTTCCTTGGAAGGTATGACTAGCTCCCTTTGTTTCTAATATTATGGATTACTCTTTTTATTTGTTTGTTAAGATATGCTAGCAAGTCGCTTATTTTGCTCTTCAATTTCTGTGTTCAAATATTTTGAATTTGTCCAATGTGCTTTCCAATAGTTAGGCTATAGATATTTATATAGCAGCTAAGACAAGCAGTTTTATGAATATTATGTGAGGTATTTAGTCACATTTTATGAGGAAAATATGTGCACAGTATGTTTTTTGCTTTATGAATATTTCAATTTTGTCAATGATATTCGATGAATGGCATCTACTAACAATTTGATTCTGCATATTAGTCAGACTCGGCAAGCAGCGACTACGAGAAGCGAAGATACAGGCAGTTGATTTTCTTATACTATTACTTGCTGGGATCTGTTTAGGAACACTTGCTAAAGTGAGTGATGAAAGCTTCGGAGCACAGGGTTACCTTTATACAGTAATTGCAGTTTGTAAGTTAAAACTTTGAGACAGCAGATATATGTACACTTGTCTTATTTTACTTCAGCATGTACAATTGGTCAAATGACATTTAACTTTGACAGGTAAGCTTTTATTTCCAAAATTTTGAGAGGGAAATGTTAAAGAGGAACTTTTTAAGTTTTAGAACGGTGCATCAAATTTTGAGCTCTGCTTGAGAAATTTGCAAAATACAGATCATGATTTCTCTTAGCAGTTTATGTCTAACTCGTCACTAATAACTCCATTTTTTTTTCATTCTAACAATTTGAAACGGTTTTTGCAAATAAAATATATGCAGCTCTTTGAGATTAGCATACTGTGTAAATTATCATAGCAAGCTGGAAACTTCTTTTCTTTTTGAGTAAAGTAGTTCTTTGCTATTATTTGAACTTCATTACTGGTCACATGACTCCCATCATTATCACTAACAGAGAGAAAGCATCCTAATCTCAGAAAAGGTAAGCTATGACAGAAACTGAGATAGTGTAATAGTAGAAGTGCAAAAGTTAGAGAAGAATAACAGAAGCTTCCAAGCAGTGAGCAAATATAGCATCTTCTTCACATTATAATGATTTCCAAAGTCGGATACTGTATTAAGATTAAGAACTTGGATTAATGATTAATCATGGTATCTGTTTCTCTGGAAGTATGTCTTGTCTACATAGTAGAAAACCATGAAACTTAAAAAAGATAATTGTATGTTAGTTTGTTTTGCTTGATGTTTCCCCATTCTTTATGAAACGTTTTTAACTGGCAATCCTGAAATTAGCCTTTTTCATTTGTGCTAAAACATTGTTCGGGTCTAATTAACATAATGTTTATTCCTGACTTCCAGCTCTCCTTGGCAAGATTGCTGCATTGAGGTCATTTGCTCTAGAAAAAGTATACTACTGGAGAGAGAGTGCATCCGGCATGAGCAGCTTGGCTTACTTTATGGCCAAGGATACACTTGACCATTTCAATACAATTGTAAAGCCTGCAGTTTATCTATCAATGTTCTATTTCTTCAATAATCCAAGATCCACTATTTGGGATAATTACCTTGTCTTGCTTTGTCTCGTATACTGCGTCACGGGAATAGCTTATGCTTTGGCTATCTACTTTGAACCTGGTCCAGCCCAACTGGTGGGTGTTTTGAACTTTAATAGTGATATAATATGTGAACTCTTTACTGTGATACTATACTTACAAACTAATTTTGTCTGTCAGTGGTCAGTGTTGTTACCAGTCGTTTTGACTCTCATTGCAAACCAAGACGGCGACCCTCTTATGGCAGAAATAGGAAATTTTTGCTTTCCTAAATGGGCTTTAGAAGCATTTTTACTTGCAACAGCTAGAAGGTCCGGTGCATCATATCTCTCTTTGTATCTAATAATATGTCAAGGAATGGTTTATTTCTTTAATGCTTTAAAACTATGTTGCCACGGCATCATCAATTCCTGCTAGGTTTACAATTAGCTTGGCATTAACCACCTGGCATTCAGAATCAATTATATCTGATATTTGGCACTAAAAATGTTTCTTCAACTCACTCAAGTGTAAAGTTCCTATTCTTTTATTCTGCTTCCAGGTACTCTGGTATATGGCTGATCTCAAGATGTGGTTTACTAAAGGCAAGGAACTATGATCTTGGTCACTGGTATCCTTGCTTGCTATACCTCATCCTCGTCGGGTTTCTCAGCCGTTGCTTAGCATTCTTTTGTTTGGTAACTTTCCAGAAAAAATAAGTCTTCTTGCTCTCTTGCTTCATTGCTTGGCATTCTAGCACAAACATGGAAAAATGCAGGTTTGCAGACAAACTAACAAAATGCCACAAATGTAAAAGGAACCTTGTATAAGGCTATCCTCTTGCCACAATGTAAGTGCAGTAAAAATGGTGTGTGGCAACTGAAGTCAACAATTTTGGCAGAATGTAAATGTACATATGAGCGAATTTTAGTTTCTCTGGAAGTGTTACCTTGCTTCCTGAATCTTGTAATTAGCTATGACCCTTCAACAGAAATGGCAAGATGCTGTCTTTAAAAGAGTATACTGCTGGTAGTGGAAGCTATTTCTGGAACCAACAGGAAATGAATTCCAATCTTTCGCCTCTCATTACGTTCAATAAAATGTGTGTGTTTTACTTAGCGAGTTTAATTGAAGAAAATATATACTGTGACAATCATATTTACACCTGCAAAGTCATCTATCTTATCTTGTATTTTTTCCTTGAGCAAATTATATTGTGATATACTACTACTTTATCCTGTTTAAATTGATTTCCCGAATTTCTTAGTCAGCAGTTTTTGAACTGCTACTATATATCATTAGGCCATATCTACAAATGGTGCATCCACACTGCCACAACAATGTGAAGTTAGGTTTTGGCTCATTTACTACTTTAGCTCAAGCTAATTTTCTTTGGAGGAGATTGTTCCATGCAAAATAATTACATTTTTTTCACTTCTTTGTTTTGGTCATTAGAAGACTCTATTAGATGGGGGGAAATGGATTCTATATGTAATTGCATGGAAAATCGAAGTAAACTAAAGGGAATGATCTCTGCCCACTTATTGTTGTTCTTTTCACAGGCCAAATAAGTAAACAAAGAAGAACCTAAACCTGTTTCCCATTACCATCGCATCAAGTGTGGAAATGAGATTAAAATTATTACTCCTATTATCTGTCTTCTGGGAAACTTGATTTAAGATAACATTAATTGTTCTATTGTCTTACAGGTCTTTTGCATAATTGACAAGTATATTTAACCTGTTTTCTCCTCGATTCTCCCTGTCATTTAGGATGTTATAAGAATCATAAAAAGATGGTTGTATCATGAAAAAACAGTTTTTCCTACTTCTTTTAGAAAAACAAAGACACTAAGAGCCCGTTTGGATTGACTTATTTTAAGTGCTTTTAAGCCAAAATCGCTTTTAAGCCATTTTGTAGTGTTTGGATAAAGTAAAAAAATACTTTTAAACACTTGTTTTTAAATTAAAATGACAAAAATAAGACAAAAGCCAAAAACTAAAATTCCTAACTTATGACTTTTGACTTAAAAGTTACTTAAACAAACCCATCCAAACGGGCTCTAATATTCAACATATTTTGACTTCCTTTTTACAGGCAAAGCGCCGAAAAGTAGACACTAGTTTAAATATAAAATGCCATCTAAATCATTCAAGTGAACAAAATTCCACTTTAGTGGTCCAAATATGTATTATATTAAAAGGAGAGGAAAAAACCCTCTCCTTAAGTTATGTGGTAGCCTAAAAAAAGTCATATGACATTAGTAGTTAATAATTAGTTATTGATAATAATTTTTAAATTTAAATATATATAAAAAACACAATTCAAATTGGAGAGTAGTTTCAAGTTGCAGTTTTAAATCATTTCAAAACAAAAAAACTAAAATTACAAAAATAAAAAGCTTCCTATTCAAAATTTCTTTGTTTTTTAATAATTTTTAAAAAAAAAAAATTAAAAGTTTATATATTCAAAAAAATATTACAGAGAATAATAGAATAATATATAAAATAAAAAAATATATCTTCTATTATACTATTGTCACGCCCTAAAACCGAGGAACGAGACCGGCGCCCAACCGGATGATCCCGGTCAAGCGGACCTGGATTGCCTTTTCTGCCCAACGCGTTACCCCGTGTTTACAATATACATTATTCCAAATGAATTAGGAATTTAGAGCTTAAGCATGAATCTACTACTTGAGTTCATTTCATCCTTTATCATTTCAACATTTGATAATAACAAAACATACAATAATTCTGATTCGGACCACGATTACTAGTAAACACAATTACTGCTCAAAATACATATATGTACAACCCACATCATGTCTACGGAGCCTCTAAGAGTACTAAGGGTTTACACAATACTTGCCAGCAACAAGGCCCCGACTATACTTTAGAAGACATACATATACAAAAGGGATGATATAGACTACACACGGCCCCGAGAGGAAATGGGGCTCACCGGATCTGCTGAAGGTATGAAGGGGAAGCACCACTATCGGCGGTCTGAGCTACCTGCTGTGCAAATGTGGCACACATAAAAGAGGGTACCAAAGTGAGAAATTAAAAAAGTCAGATTCGACCCAAGCTCTCTGAACACTTACTTGGGATTCGATGAGGTAGAGGAAATCCAGTACTTGGAGAAGCGTGATATGGGTGATGCAGCTCGCCCTTGGTTAACAGAGACTTTGGCTTCTCCAGGACCACCACCACCGTGGATCACAGCTGGGGTTCCTATTACATGGTCCACCCTCAATTTTGAAGCAAAATGGTGGCAAACTTTTGTGTGCAGTCTTATTGATCCAAGAAGGAATGAGAACAATCTTCCAATATCTCGAGCAGTTTTGGCGGTATATATTATGGTCGGGTACCCAATCAATGTGGGTGCCATCATGGTTGCCAACATGTCAGTGGTTGTCCGAAATGGTGAAAGCTCTTACCTATACCCCAACACCCTCACATAATATTTCATAGATGCAAAGGTGGAGCCGAGGAGTTTTAATAGAAAAGTGCGGGCCAAGAAGCCCTTCTCAAGGTACTCCTTGCAAGGTGTGGACAACCCAAAGTTCAAGGGTAAGGCAACTACCACCATTGGTCAGTTTGATGAGCCGTAGGTGGTGGTTACAGAAGTCACCTACTGAGCCTTCTACGGCTCCTATGCCTTCCAGCAGCCGGTCCTTCCACCGAGACAGCTGACATGCCACCACCTTCATTTTCTAGGCCATCAACATCAGTACTAGTGCCTGCCTCTTCCACATATCCACTCACTGCGCTGCGAGTCTCCTAGACATTGGCGAGTCTCAACAACTGGATATAGACAGCTACTTCCAAGATGTCTGACATATCCAGTGTTGTTGCAACACAATCCTTCATCCCAGCAGCACCACAGGTTCCTCCGTCAGTGGAGGAAACATTGAAGAAGATCCTGGACAACCAAAAAACCATTATGGATACACTAGTGGCACATGGGGGAGCTATTGAGGAGTTGGGAAAATAGGTGAAGAAGATGAGGAAATCCAAGGCTTCGAAGAAATCAGTGGAGAGATTGGGATCCACAATGACCTACATGAAAGTGCGAACTTCCTTGATGAGTAAAGTCAGACCTTGATGCTCAAGTGTCACATTAGAGCTATTTATTCTTTAACATTAAAACATGGCCTTGTTGATAATTCATGAGTATGTGGGTAATTGTTGGTCTCAATTGATGTGTATTTGATTCAACCTAGGCCAGCTGAAATAGCTCTTTTCTTGTGGAGGTGGGAATTACCTTATTTGCTTGAGGACAAGAAAAGTCTTAAGTTTGGGGGAGTTGATAAGTAGGTATTTTGACTACTTATTTTCACTTTTTTACTTTAGTTTTAGCTCAAAAATTCTTAAAGGTATTTCTGAAAAATAATAAAATGTGCTTACTTGCAGGAGTATTGGAATAGGAGTCAAAGAGATGAAAATCAACTCAAGAAGGAGTATTTTTGGACGAGGACTAAAATAAAGCAAAAAGAGCAAAGTGCGGACCGCACAATATTGAGTGCGGCCGCAACCATGAAGAACCTCTAACAGATTTCCTTTGCAAAGTGCGGATCGCACAATTATTGTGTGGCGGCAGAAGATGAGGTTCAGAGAGATGGGAGTCTGGGTCCATATAGAAATGAGGACCGCACTATTATTGTGCGGCCGCAAAATTCAAGAGTGCGAATGTACTCAGAAATGTGCGGCCCGCAAAAGTCTCTCCTATCAAGCTCAAACTCAAGAGTGCAGCTGCACTCAGAAATGTGCGGTCCGCAGAATCTGAAGAAGTGCGGCCGCAACTCAGAATTTTGTAGTAGTAGAAGTCCGTCCTGTCAAGCCAGCTTCAAAATGCGGACCACACACAGAATTGTGCAGCCGCAGAACCTCCGCAGGGGAAATTTTGTCCGATAATTTCAGCTGGGCATAAATAGTTCTTTTTGTCAAATTTAGGTTAAGTTTGAACTCTAGAAAGTAGATAGCCATTTTTCCTTTACTGCTTTGGGAAACTTTGTATTAGTTTATCATCTTAACATTGCATTTTCTTCCCTTTATCATCTATTATGATTTTAATCTTATTTTCTTCTTTAGTTTCTTCAATTTTATCTATGAGTAACTTAATTCTTAGCTAGGTTTGTGACCCAACCCTAGTGTAGGTGCCTAATGGGTATTTAATTTAGGGCTTGTTTGTGATTGGGTAAGTGATATTTAGTCTAGTTCTTGCTTTAATTTTAGAATCAATGGCTGCAAACATTGATTCAAGTCTAATAGGCCTAGCATCTACTTGAGAAAGAGAGACCAGGTCTAGGAAAACTAGGCCAATAAGAGATTGGGGTGAAATCAAGAAATTGATAGCCCCAATTAAAGAGTCGAATCTAGAGATAGTAAGACCCGACTTGAGAATCTATCACTTATTTTGTGAATTACCCATTTGGACTAGAGAAAGCTCAATTGAACAAAACCACTCTAACTACCGAGAGGTATCGAGTGGGTAATCACATGTGATTTCTATATTACACCCCGATCAAATGAACTTTCCCTAAAGCCCACAATCCGTTAGGTAACCACCTAGGTGGAAGTCACGCCCTAGATCTTTTATAAACTTTAAAAACAACAACACAAAAAAATATCGTTCTATAGCTTTTCATTTACAAACAATAGTATAAATTTTAGAAGTAGAAAGAAACAACCAAGTATTTGTAAGTGCATTTTGGTCATGTCATACACCTAGTCTAAGTATATACCTAATCCAATATAAGCTCTCTGAGGAATCGACCTAGACTTAAGTTGGTTAATTATAATTGTATTGATCGCTTCACAATCCTAATTAGTGGTGTGAATTTGGGCGACATCACCACACAATTATAGTGCAGTTCATATTTCTTGTTGGGCTGGAAATTGATCTCTCTGGAGTTTGACTTCTGCGGTTTCATAACTATTGTGCAGTCCACACTTTCCCTTGAGGCTCTGTAGATTTTCATTCACATTCTGCGGCCGCAGATAGAATTTTTTCGTTCGCACTTCAGCTTCTGTGCTTGATTTTTGTCCTTGTTCAGATCACTTCTTCTTAAGTTAGATTTCATCGTAGTAGCTCATTTTTCCAAAACTCCTATAATTAAGTATCTTTCATCAGTTTTTGGGGATACCTTTAAACATTTTAAAACTAAAACAAAAGTCAAAAGGCGCTAATAAGTAGTCAAAATCCCCACTTATCAGTCTACTTATGACATTTTGGAAAATTTCAAAGAGATGCCTGGATATCAGAATCACGCAGCTAAGCAGACTGCCATGAAAGCTCTTCTGAATACCAAAATGGTTGAAGGTTCATCTGTTAGGAACCATGTTCTAAAGATTATGAATCTTTTGAATGAACTGGAGGTCCTCAAAGCTAACATTGATAAGGATACGCATGTTGAGATGATCCTGTAGACTCTGCCTGACAGTTTTCAGCAGTTTTGCCTGAATTATAATATGAACAAAATGAATTTGTCACTTGCGAAATTGTTGAATGAGCTGTAGTCGACATAGACTATTATCAAGTAACAAGCTCCTCATGTAGCACTGAATTTTGTGATAGGTTCTTCTTCTAAGCCGAGAGCCAGACAGAAGAATAAAAAGGCTAAAAAATCCTCTGTTGGAGGCGCAACTGCTGGTGTGAGAAAGCCTAAGGGAAAGTGTTATCACTGGAAGAAGCCTGGACATCATAAGAAACAATGTCCGGCTTATCTGGCCAAGCTGAATGATAGACCATGTGATTTACATCTACTTGTCGTTGAAACCTTTTTAGCGATTGTTTCTACCATGTTATGGTGTATAGATTCGGGAGCCACTAATCATGTTTGCACTTTTTTGCAGGAGTTTCACGTAACACGACGGCTAAGTAGAGAAGAAATCAATATTTATCAAGCAGATGGTTTGGTAGCTCCAGCTATAGCATTAGGAAATATTAGTATTTCGTTTGGTAGTAATAGAATATTAACTTTAAAGGACACATTATATGTACCTTTCGTTAGAAGAAATTTAATTTCGGTTTCTAGCGTTATGATAAATGGTTATGACATTAATTTTTATGATATTGATAAATGTGTTATTCGTCATAGTAACCGTTATCTCTCTTCGACTACATTGATTGATGATATTTTTATTGTTGATTCTATTCCTAAACCGTTACAGCCTAAAGAACTGAATTATATTGATTTACCAAATAAGAGAAACGTTCTTCTGAACTGAGTGAGACATATTTATGGCCCCTACATTTGGGTAATATAAATCTGAACAAAATTTTAAGGTTGGTTAAGTATGGACCTTTAAGTTCATTGAAAGTGGAGGCACTACCAACTTGTGAATCTTGTTTAGAAGAAAAAATGACAAAATAAAATTTCCCCTAAAAAAGAAATCGAGCAAGTGATAAATTAGAATTAATTCATTCTGATTTGTGTGGTCCAACGAATGTCCAAGCAAGAGGTGGTTTTGAATATTTTGTGACTTTCACAGATGATTACTCAAAGTATGAATATTTTTTTTTGTTGTATCGAAAGTCTTAATGTTTTGAAAAGTTCAAAGAATTAAAGACCGAGACTGAAAAGTAACATAATAAATATATCAAGACATTATGATATGATCGTGGTGGGGTGTACCTCTCTGCGGAGTTTATTAGTTATTTATTAGAATGTGGAATTACCTCTCAATTGTCTGCACGTGGAACACCACAACAAAATGGCGTAGCTGAAAGAAGAAATATGACTCTTATGGAAATGGTTAAATCAATGATGAGTTATTCTAGTTTGTCTTTTTGGGGACATGCCTTAGAAACATCAAATTACATTCAGAATTTAGTTCCTTCAAAGTCAGTAACTTTGACCCCTACAGAATTGTGGACCGGACGCAAGCCTAGTCTGCAGCATATTCGAGTTTGGGGTTGTCCGGCACATGTGCTAAAAGCGAAAATAGATAAGTTAGAGGCGAGAACGAACGTATGTGTGTTTGTGGGTTATCCAAATGGGGCGAAAGGTGGTTTATTCTATTGTACTAAAGAAAAGAAGGTAATCGTTAGTACAAATACCAAGTTTCTTGAAGATGGCTATTTGATGAACCATGTTCCTAGAAGTAAACTTGTTTTACAGGAACTAAGAAAAGGAATGAAAACTCAGTCATTTGAAAAACAAGACGACTAGATGCAAACACGGAAGTTGATTTTGACATACCGTTGTATTTTAGTAGTGGGAGAAATGTCAATAAACTTGATGTCCCGCAAGAACAAGTGCCCGAAGTCATACTACCACAAAGTAGTGGGAGGCATGTTGAGCAAACTGCACAACATGATGAAGTCGTTGATATCCCTGTGGATAGCATGGAGACTCAGGTTCCTAATAATGATGTGGTTCAACCACAAGATCATAATGGTGTAGTTCAACTGATGTAGTGCGTAGTCATAGTGGGAGAGAAATAAGACAACCAGTTCATTATACGCTCTTGGGAGAATCATATGATAAGATCCCTGAGGAGCCAACTACCGTCAATTACGACCAAGCACTACATGATAAAGATGCTAATAAGTGGGTTGCTGCTATGAAATCAGAGATGGGGTCTATGTACTCTAATGAAGTCTGGGATCTTGTAGAACCACCTGATGAGGGTAAACCCATTAGATGCAAGTGGATCTACAAGAAAAAGAGAGGTGTAGACGGAAAAGTGCAGACTTTTAAAGTAAGGCTTGTAGCGAAAGGATTTACTCAAAAAGAAGGGATCATATAAGGAAACTTTTTCGCTGGTAGCCATGCTTGATTCTGTTAGGATTCTCTTATCCATTGCTTCTCATTATGATTATGAGATTTGGCAAATGGATGCTAAGACAACTTTCCTTAATAGAAGTCTCGATGAGTGCATCTATATGATGCAACCAGACGGTTTCGTGGAAAATGGCAAGGAACATATGTTGTGTAAGCTTAAAAGGTCCATTTATGGACTAAAACATGCCTTTAGGGAATGGAACACTTGTTTTGACAAGGTGGTTAAAACTTTTGATTTTTATCAATGTCTTAACGAGTCTTGTGTATACAAGACGTGGGATGGGGACAAAGTGGCATTTTTAATATTATATGTAAATGACATATTGCTCATAAGAAATAATGTGGCATGTTGGGTTCAGTTAAGCAATGGTTGTCCACACACTTCGATATGAAACATTTGGGAGAAGCGGCTCATATGCTTAGGATCAAGCTCTTGCGAGATCGTAAGAAAAGGATATTAGGCTTATCTCAGGCTCTTTATATTGATACTATACTCTCCAGGTTTAGCATGCATGATTCCAAGAAAGGTTTTCTTTATTTCAGACATGTAAGTTCTCTATCTAAATATCAGTTTCCTACAATTGATGAAGAGATAGAAAAGATAAAGACGGTCCTTTATGCATCTACCGTTGGGAGTCTGATGTATGTCATGTTATGTACTAGACCTGATATCTGCTTTGTCGTGGGCATTGTTAGCATATTTCAGTTTAATCTTGGGAGAGAGAATTGGACTGCGGTTAAGCATATAATCAAGTACATGAAAAGGACTAGGGATTATATGTTAGTCTACCATTCGAATGACCTCGTACATATTGGGTACACTGATTCGGATTTCTAATCAAACAGAGATTATAGAAAGTCTACCTTAGAAAATGTATTTACTATGGGAGGTAGAGCCATAAGTTGGAGGAGTATCAAGCAAACTTGTGTAGTTGTCCACCATGGAAGTCGAATATGTGGTAGCCAAAGAGGCGGTTTGATTCGGGAACTTCTTAAGAGAGTTAAGTGTGGTTCCCTCGATTCAAGCACCAATTATTGTGATAACAGTGGTGTGGGTACATATTCGAAAGAGCCACGAAGCCATAAAAGAGCAAAGCACATTGAGTATAAATACCATTTAATTTGTGACATAGTGAAAATAGGGGATGTAGTAGTCACTAATACTGTATCAAAGAACAAATTGGCGGACTCATTTACTTAGAGCTTGTCACAGAAGACTTTTGATAGGCATGTAGACGGAATGTGTGTTAGAATTGTAGGCGCATTTCTATGAGTCTAAGTGGGAGATTGTTCGGATATACTATAAACCATGCGTATTGTTATAATATTCTTTATGGAACATTTATTTATTTATTCAATTCAATAAAGTTTTATTTAAAATAGATCATGTATTTGTTGTGTCCTTTGCTTATATAGTAGATGATTTAGTGTATAAAGTTTAGCTTATTTATAGAAGATTAAATCATCGGTTACTATAAGTCATAAAATTTATGTTCACAATCTAATGATGAAATTGGTTAAACCACCGGAATGGTTGTAGAACAAGATTAAATATAATTTATCTTGATTATGAGAATAATTTAATTCTGACTTCTTGTGCTAGTACAACTTGTATGTATTGAACGAATCAATTAGAGATAAGTATTTTATATTGACTAAATAAAATAATTTCTCTAGTCCATTCAATGTATTTATACTTTTAATCTTGATATAATTATTATTAGTTGAGTGTGTCATTTATTGTTTTGGTTTATTAAAAGGCAAGATTCTTTCGTGGGTCAATAAGCCTGGTAAAATGGACAATAATGATATACTTTGGCGAAATAATAATTAGTTGATAGAATCCATGTCTCATCTTTTGAGATTGATGATACTCCTTTATGAAAGCTTATAAGTTTTTATGTTTAAACCTGACCGGTGAATTTTGCATCCAACACATGAAATAAGTTAGCAGAAGCCTAAAGGGAGTAATCAATAAATTAAATCGTCAGCAATTTAATCTGATTGATTAGTATATGAAATTTACCATTGGGAATTCAATAAGGTTTTATGGAAGAATTTTGAAACTGAACTAAGGAGTGCAATACGAATTTTTAGTGAAATAATGCGTAATTTATTTATGGTAGAAATTAAATTCAAAATTAATTCCTCAATAGGGAGCCTTACTAATTAAATTTTGTGGTCCCTACTGTGCCTAACTAATCGAAAATAAAGGAAGCCTTTCTTTGTAGAAAAGGAAACCGAACAAGTTTTGGTTTTACCCTAAAAACGTGGTTATATATACATGATATAGGGCTGGTCATTTTTTCTACACGTTTTTCCTTAGAATTTTGCCCACCCAAAATTTTCTCTTTCAGGATATTATTTGAGTAACACAGTAGAAGACCGTGGAACATTTTCTGGAGGTCGTGGTCTTGCTACTTTGGAATTGGAGACTGTGAGTGATCTACTTTGTTCCTGTTTTAAGAGGTAACTCGTATAATTTTTATATGAGCTAATTGTTTAATTTACACGTGAATATGATACTGGAAGCTGCTATATATAATCCAATTAACAACAATTTGAAGATAGTTAGGTTTTGACTCCCCTGGTTCAAGCTTATTTTCTTTTGTGAGTGGTTGTAATACGAAATGACTAGGATCACTTTTTCTTCCTCTAGTTTACATTTCTTTTTTCATTTACCAGAATTAAATATTTCTAATTTGTTTTAATTATTTAGTTTTACCAAGAGCTAGAGTAAAAACACAGATTTTTCTCAGCAAACATGCATCTTCTTTTTCTGAAAAAAACAGTACAGTGTAGAGCTCACAGTCACAGGGGAGGAAGAAGAAAAAAGAAATGAACAAGAAAGAGAAAGAGGGAGGAGCCTTTTCCTTGATTGTTCTTTATTTAGGGTCTCACATGGCATATGAAACTCAAAATAAAATTTCTTGTAGCCTCAACTAATCTTGAGTTCATTTTTCTGTCAAAAGACTACACATTCTCTCTTTACGTATCCCATTGATTTCATTGCCCTCCTTTTGTTAATTATCTAATGTCATTTGACAATGTTGTTTGTCACACAATCGCAACATTTAATTTCTCCAGCGCCTATTGACTATTTCCTCCGCTTCAGTTTAAGTGATTTTTTTAGCTTTTTTATTTTATTTTTGTGGTTCATAATATTTAATGTTTTCAAATATCAAGTAAGAATTAGTTTCTTTCTTTTAAAGTTGTCTTTGGAGTAAAGAACCCAGAAGTATTTGTTGTATTTCTAATGAATAAATTAAGCTAAAAGATACATTCCTTAATATGAATGAAAACATATAAAAGATCACTTAAAATGGACCGGAGAGAATAGTTGTCATATTACACTGTGTTGCACAGATAGATTGGTATTTGTCAAACGGTACAGAAGCCTTAGGTTAAATGAAACAAGTTGAAACCTCTAGCAAAAAGAAAAAGAACAATTAGATTGAAAGAGAGAAGTATTTGGAGGTCCTTCCACATAATGATTCGTTCGAACTTCTAAAAAATTTGAAGAAATATGATCCTTTCTCATGAATTAATGACACGCACAAACAAAGAAATTATTCTTTCACTCTGTCATATGTATTTTGTTACTCTTTTTCATCGTAAATTGTTGGGATTGGATAATTATGATCCAACATGAGATCTTTGACAAAATTAGAACTAAATTTCACTGTACTTATGGCATCTCTCTCTCCCTCATTTTCTTTTTGGGATTATTGTTTACATCGGTGCGAGGTCAAATGTCAACGGAAGAACCTCCCTTTGTGCATAAAGATAATGCAAAAGCCAGAAACTTCTTTGGCGTATCAAATGTGGCGTGTTCAAGATTTTCTTTTTGCTTTTAAAAGGTGAGAAATATGCCTTAGCTCATCTAAAAAATTTAGTCCTCAATTATTGGTCTATGATCTGGTCTTAATTTCGTGTTATTCAATGCATATATTCGATCTCTTCAATTAAATCGGATATCCTAAAACTCAAGGATGTTTACAACATACAAATGTCAAAACATCATACTTCATATCTATACATGTGAACCAATTTCCTCTCCAATATATTTCAAAAAGAGTTTTTAAATTTAAAAATAATTTAACTTTAACTTTACTCTCAATGAGAAATTTTTAAAGTCACACATGCAAATATGGCTGTTTAACACCATAAATTTCAAAGAATTATAACTCCACACAAATATTATGACTTATTTAAGACGATATTACTAAAAGTTTTCTTATCTTTCTTAATTCGGTCATATAGATACACATAAATTTTAATGGAGGGGGTAAGATAAAAGAAAAAAGGGACTCCAAGGTATTTTTACGGGAGATGTCAATTCGAATGGCAAAGCTGGTGTGTAGAAAGGATTTCTCAGTAGCTAAGGGCTTTGTAAAATGGGTATGTATTCCTTCTACAACCCAAAACAATTTTCCCCATGAACATATGAGCATCACCCAACAAGGACTTTTGTGCTATTAACTCATTAATTCACAAACAAGCAACAGGCAACGCCCCACGAGAAACGGTCAACACGAAATGTCTTTTCCGAGTTGGCCAACTCCTGTCCTTTTTCAAACCCCAAACTAAATTCCAAGTCACCCAAACCCAAAGCATGTCCTGTTCCTGTGTGTTTCCAGAAAGAATACGAACCCAAACTGCTAACCTCAAAAGCATCTGCCGCTACCCCAGCTTCCTACTAATTAATAGCAGCCCCTACTCGCCGGAACTTTAGTTTATTAGACTCAACCAAAAGGAATTCTGTGACTCAGTTTTCATTATCTACTCCTCTTATGTCTCGTAAAGTTCCAATGATCTTTTTTCCCCAACTACGATTTTTCACTACATAAGCGATAACCAAATTTCTCTTTATGTGTAAAACTAAAATGGCAGTGGATGCTGTACAGCCCATTCCAAACCCACCTACAACATCTCGCTCTTCAACAACCCCTAAAGGAAGCTCCTCTAAATCGCTATCTTCAGCAACTTCTACCCAACCACCAAAATCCACCGTTCCTCACTCCGGCCCATCTAACAGCAGCGACCGGATCAGCTACAACTCCAACTCCAACTCCGGATCCGAATACCGCCTCGATACCTCCGTCGCAACCACCTCCGTCTCCAGCCAGGCTTCCCTTTCCAGTTTCCGGTCATCATTGCCGGATAATCCTCAAGTCTATGATTTCGCCGATATTCGTGCCGCCACCAACAACTTCCTCGCCAAGCGTTACTCCTCCACCTCTTCCTCCCAGTCATGGCGTTGCACCCTCCATGGCAAAGATGTAATTATATTCCAACGAAGAATCCAGAAATCCATGGAGAAATCTGAATTGAGGGCGAAATTATCAGTCATTTGCAGGAGTCATTACAGAAGTATAATCAAACTCCTCGGTGCATCGATTTCCGGCGATCACATATACTTAGTTTACGAATTTGTCGCCGGTTCTAACCTTTCTCTCTGCCTCCGAAACCCTAGAAATCCTAGCTATACAGTTCTCTCTACCTGGATGTCTCGAATGCAAATCGCCACCGATGTAGCTCACGGCCTTGATTATATACATAATACTACTGGTTTGGATATAAACCCGGTTCACAAGTATGTAAAGAGTAGTGGTATCATCGTTACAGAGCCTTCCTTTAATGCGAAGATTTGCCATTTCGGAGCGGCGGAGCTTTGCAGTGTAACCGAGAGTAAGGTTGTGACGAGCGGCGGCGAGATCGGCGAGGAGCTGTCAGCGGATTCACCGCCGGAGCGGAGGGCGAGTAAGACTCGTGAATTTGAAGGCGTAGGAGGTTACATGTCGCCGGAATTTCAGCTGACGGGAGTAGCAACACAAAAGTCCGACGTGTACGCATTTGGAGTGGTGCTATTGGAATTATTTTCCGGCGAAGAGCCTGTGAGGTACAAGTACGACAAGGCAACCGGAAATTACAGGAAAATCTCCGTTATAGAGACGGCGAGGGAAGCGGTTGAATGCGGAGGCGATGTGGAAGACGGCAGCGGCGTAGGAGTGGAGAGGCGGTTGAGGAAGTGGGTGGACGGGAGGTTACGTGACTCGTTTCCGGTCGAGGTGGCGCAGAAGGTAATGCGTTTGGCGTTGGACTGTGTACACGTGGAGCCAGATGATAGGCCGGACATGCGCCGTGTGTCGGGTAAGATATCAAAGCTGTATTTAGAGTCCAAATTTTGGTCGGATCGGGTCAAAATGCCCACGGAAATATCCGTATCCTTAGCACCTCGATAATTTTTTATTTTGATTATTTGGGGAACTGTACTCATTATTTGGTAACAGTCCACCAATTATTTTAAAGGAGAATATATTTTAGGCCGTCTATTTTGTCATTTTTCAATTATGATTGTGACGCAACTGCTAGATGATACAACAGAAACATAGATTGGATAACGAAGGAAGTTATGGAACACTAATATTTTATACAATTTATTTACTTGACTCATATTTTGAATGTTAATATGGAGTATTATTTTACTACTACTACTAAATTACATAGGAAATACATTCGATACGGAAAGATAGGAGAGTTGTTAATAAGGTCGACTTTGGGTAATTTTATTAAAATAGAAGTGCAAAAGTAATTATGAACCTTTTCTAACAGGAAAAAATAGTACTACTCGGGGTGTACAAATCGAACCGAAAAATCGCACCACACCGAAAAGTTAAATCTAACCGATTAAAAAATCCGACTATGTTTGGTTTGATGTGGTTTGGTTTTGAGTAAAAAAATTCGAACCAAACCGACATATAAATATATATATTTTAAAGATTTTATATAGAATTTTCTTTAAAAATGTCTAGAAATATTTAGGATTCTCTTACGTGATATAATATTTAATAGGATATGAAGTGTTCCATATTTATTAACCGTAAATAGTGGGTTGTATGATCACTTTCTTGACAAGTATTACTAAAAAGCGTCAATCTCTTTGTTATTCCATATTCATATGTCAAGATCTATTAAATTTTTATATCTTTTTTCGAATTTGAAGTGATTATTATTATTTTGGTATCGTATTGATTTTTATGTTTAATTACTAAATTCGATTAACCTTAAAAGTGTATATCAACAAAAAAATTATTGTTAGACGACCAAAAAGGTAACTATCATGTGTTACTAAGTAAATTCTCTCATAAGAATATTTTAATAGATAATATGTTTGTCAAGTTTTAAAATTTTTACTAAATATATATTTACTTATAAAAAATTTAACAAAATATAATTGAAATAATATTTAAGTAATAAAAACCCGAAAAATCTGACAAAACCGAACCAATCCAAACCAATATAATTGATTTGATTTAATTTTGATAAAAATCAAACCAACTCGACCCACATACATCCCTATCTAGCCGTGTGAAAGAGAAGTTGCGCAACAAAAGAAAGGAACGGAGCCTATGCGAGGGGAGAAAGTCAATCAATTCTGTAAACCATTTCGTTGTGCTCAATTTAGAAAAATTGAATGTATCACCATATTGCTGTTTGGACAACCTTTAGACAAGAAAGCGTGTTTGTACTTCGTACAGATATAAGCTAGCGTGGACCAAATGAAAGTGTCTTATGGTTTTTTTGTGGAAATTTCTCCCTCTATTAAGTATGAAACAGGTCTAAAATGGTTCTTTCTTATTATGAGTTTAGAGAGCGAAAGCATTGGGGGATTAGCTAACTTGGTCTAAAATAATATAAGCAACCCCAAAAAGAAGTATATATTTTCCCCCTCCACTCCTGAATAAGTAAAGGTGTTTAACATGCGGGCTGGGATGAACTGAACACAAAAAAATTAGCCTGTCCATTAACGGGTCGGGTTGGTTAGCGGGTTGGATTTTTATGGGTTTTCCTGGGCCTATACGGGTTCAGGCGGGACGGGCTATAACTTTTTTATTTTTAAATTAAATTTTATTTTTCTTATTCAATGTTATTGATACTTAAGTGTTTGCAAACTTTTAAGGGTTAGAATTAAGGGTTAGAATTAAACTTTAAAGTTTAAACTTTTAAATTTGAATTTTAAAATTTTAAAATTGAAAGTAAGTGGCTACAAAAATTTGTTTAATAAGACAAATAGGTAATCGCAATATGTAAAGATCAAACTCTGAAGGCTTTCATTTGATTTCAAATTAATTTGCAAGTTCTTTTTTGATTTTTTTGATTTTTGAACTTGCAAATTAAAAGTTTACAACAATTATAAAAACTAAGAAATAGTACATCACATGCTTTGCATCATTTTTGTAAGTTCGTCCATGTCAAAATGAGGTTCTTGGTTTCCGACATTTGTTGAATCAGAACCATAAAGCATTATATCTCCAATTTCTTGGTCCTCCGCTTCATCTACCTCGCCACGCCCTTGATTTCGCCGTTATGATCTTATCCAATCTCTGAAGCACACTAGAATTTTTAAAGTGTTGCTCCCCAATGAATGATGGATATCTCCTAGTTGCTGCCTTGCTTGGCTAAATGCGCTCTCTGATGCGACTGTTGAAATCGGCACATTTAGCACGTCTCGAGCCATGGCCGAAAGAACAGGAAATTGATTTGAGTTTCTCCTCCACAAACCCAGCAGTAAAAAATCCTTTGTGAGGGGCTCTGGTGACTTTTGCAAGTAGAATTGGAGTTCATCAATATTTCTGCTACTGGTTTGTTGATGCTCTCCTAGTGTAGACCAAATCAAATAATCTTGAACACCATCATCATCATCCAAAGTTGTTCCAAATGTCGAAGTATTACTTGAAGGAATATTTTGCATCTACAACCGAAGAATCATCAACAATGTTAGCATAATAATTATATAAATTTTGTAAATGTTGGTGTAAATCAGAAATACAAGTGTCAATATCAGGAGTTTCAGTTGGTCCAATATCCATACAAGTATATAAAACGCTGATTAATTAGCGACACTTTATCATTTTGATAGTAGGGTTTAAAATAGCACCAATTAGGTAAATATGGGGCATTGGGTAGAAATATTTTTTAAACTTATCTAGCATAGATTCAACAATCTTTCCTCTTCAAATTATGTAGTAAAAGAGAAATTTCAGAAATATGAACTAAACCATTTGCAATAGTAGGATAATAAGCTCCGCAAAACTCAAGTGTAGCCACATAAAATTTTTGCAAAAATTGTACAACATCTTCAATGACATCCCAAGTTCTAGATGTTAACAAACGGCTGGGATCCGTACAATGTGAATTATCAACTTCAGTTATAGGCATTCTATATTTATAACAACATCTTAAGAATAAATAAATATAATTTCACCTAGTAACTATTTCTTCATGCATGAGTCTTGGTTTTAGTCCATAGTGTACACATTTTTCCTTAAATGCATTTAATTTAGCACTTCTATTATTTTCTTAAATTACACCAACAACTCTCCTAACTAAAGTGATTTCATCTCTAAATAATTCAAGGCTACTCTTCACAATCAAGTTATAAATATGACATGCACATCTAACATGAAATATTTCAGGAAGTGGTGGGTGTATATGCAACTTTAATATTGTAGTAGCAATATTATTGTTAGAAGCATTATCAAATGACATACACAAAACTTTTTCTGCAAGATTATAAAATATAGCAACTTCATGGATAGTATTACTTATAAATGTACCAGTATGACTTTGATCTTCATCATATTTAAAGCAATAATATGTTTTTGCATACAAAAATTATCCTCTATCCAATGGCATGTAACAGTCAAATAATCATTTTAATTTACAGCACGACCAATATCAGAAGTAAGAGAAACTCTACAAGAAATACTGACGAACAAATAACGTATATATGTCTGATATTGTCCAAAAAGCCTAAAGATATCAGATCTACAAGTACTTCTGGGAATACCTTTAAAGAAAGGGTTATAAATTCTTTGAATATAAATAACAAGATACGGTGAAGAAGCAAAACTAAAGGGTAAACAACCTAAAACAATCATTTTAGCTAATTCTTCCCGAACTTTCTTAATATCGTATTTACCCATTAACCCCCCCAGTGTTCGGGTTAAGTTTTTGTTGCCCATCTTCCTCATCTACTCCCCAATCAAGAGGGTGGAGATCTACCATATGCCTGTGAAGTTGACCCGTTCCCCCTCTCTTACCGGGCTCATGTTTATAAACTTCCTTACAAATTCTACATCTTACATAATTTTTATGTTCTTCTAGTTTGTCAAAAAAATTCCAACACTTACTTCTTAATCTTCGATTCTTCTTTATAGGGAGGGGAGGCTTACTTGTTCCACCCCTTAATATTTTTAGTTTGACTAGCATTACCATGTGTAGTTGGTGGTGTTTCAAGATTATCGGGTGATTGAATATCATCTAAATTATCATCTAAATCATTATCTATATCATAACTTTGTTGAAGTCGCTTATAATCTACATTTAAATTTTCGGGTGAACTTTCAGAAATATGTGTAAAGCTACTAGAAGAACCAACACCACCTCTTGATCTTTTGGAAGTTTTATTACTACCACCTCTACTAGTGCACGCATTTTTGGCTGCTCCAAGTAAATCCATTATGTAAATTAATTTTCGAAATTAAATTAATAATTCTAAATTATAAAATAAGTGTACACCAAAGAAGAGAAAGAGATGGAACGAGTGTACTGGGATTCCGGGTGCCGCACTAATTTTGATATAGAAAATCAAACTTCAATTGATAGACCGATACTTGATAGTTGATAGTACTTGATACCACATTTCACTTGAATTAGAATACTTGATAATAATAATTTTGTAATGGCTAAACTAAATATTTGATGAAACTTGAAATAATTAGTAATTGAGAATTTAAGAGCAATAATCAATAATATCAAGAGAGAATTGAGAGAGAATTGAGAGAGAATTAGAGTAGTAAGAGAATGAATTGTGAGGAATAATGAAGAAGAAGGGGGATATTTATAATTTTTAAAAGGTTAAATAGTTCCTATTATTGAAAAGGGTATCATTTGATTGTGATTGATTTGTTCATGTTCTGGAGTGATCTATGAGTTACCCTTCGGTGTTGTAAAAAGTGGTGATTATTGGTCATATGCACATATGGTGCGGTTCTAATTGGGCTTTATAGCTAGATTTGGGTAAGGTAAGTAATTGAGTGTTGCGGGCTTGAGGCGTGTTGGCTATACACCTTCTGTTTCGGGTGGCATGGTATCGTCCGATTTTCCCCGAGTATGTGCATAGTAAGCTACGTTCTACTGGCTTCCCCCAAGTCGCTCCACCACATATGGAGTCCTAGAGGGATTTCCTCGACTGCCCTGAAGGAGATGTTTTCAAATGTATTCATCATGCACATTCGTTTTTGATTAAAACCACAAAATTTTTGAAAAGTGTAATTTTTGCAAAGGGTTTTGTAATAAAGAAAAATGGACCATCTTTGCGAATACGGCCTTTTAATACTTCGGGTAGGAAGTTCTTTTTAAGGCAGTGTTTGCGAATTTGGTCAAAATTTAAAGACAAACTACAAGCGGCCACTTTTGCAAAAATGGCCTTCCGGTGCCCCACTTGAGCAATCAGGCTACAATGGCGTCATCTAATTTTATTTGGGACTATACCCCCTTGATTTTGAAAAATATAGTTGGACTCAATGAGGGTTGCCTACGTATCCGACACCCGTGAGAATCAAACAATGTGTAGTTCGAAAAAATCCTGACTGATTAAAATATACACCCACTCATTTTGTTTCGGAATATTATTTTCAGAAATTTTGTAAGAGTTTCGGGATAAATGGGGATTTTTTAAAACAGGGTGAATTTTCTATCAGTACAATTTCAAAGGATTTATACTGAAATCAGCTTTTAAGCATTATGAACTGTCGTTCTACGATTTTGAAAGGAGAACTATAATTGATGTGGAGTGATGACTTGTTTTTATGTGTTTCGAAATTCTCAAGCTTTATTTTATCTCATTACTATTGAGTTGGCATACTCACATTACTCCCTGCACCTTGCGTGCAGATCCAGGTGCTCGAACGGAGTGAGCTGTTTACCTGTCCCATGGACTACCGGAGATTTTGCGAGGTAGCTGCACGCGTCCGCATCCCCGCTTTCTACTTCTTACTTTTGTAGTAGTTGCATATTATAGACTTATCTTGTATTAGAGATACTGTGTCAGACTTGTATATTTTTGTTAGATGCTCGTGACCAGTGACTCCGGAATTTTGGGTTGAATCTATGATTCGGCATATCTTAGTTTGTTTAAAAAAATACTTAAATGAAACTTTTATGAATTATCAGTTTAGAAATTATATAAATGAAAGGTTCTTTATTTTTTGGAAATTGATTTGGCTGGCCTAGTATCACGATAGGCGACATCACGGCCAGGGTAGTTTTGGGGTCGTGACATGGCCTCAGAAAAGGAGACTGCCCAGGCACAATTGGCTTCGGCTGAGGTCCAGCTTCGTGTTGTAAAGGAAAAGGCCTTGATGCACACCAAAAAGATCGAGGAGATCCAGTCTCAGCTAAATTCGGGAGTCTCTGTTCGAGAAAATCTGGCCAAGGAGCTTGAGACGACCAAGGTAGTTAAATTCGATGCCGACGAGATGGTAGCCGTTTATAAGGCCGATGCCGAGGCGGATCAGATTTGAGCAACGGATATCATCGAGCACGTGAAATGGAAATCTTGAAGGGAGGCCCACGAATAAATTCATGCTCGGGGTTTCGACTTATCGGCTGAGATTGAGAGTGCCAAAGAGCTCAAAGTCGAGGCAAACAAATTGGCCTACCCCAAAGATTATGAGGAGTCCGAAGATTTGGACGAGTCCGGGGGTGGCAGAGACCTCGAAGATAATGATGCTGCTCCCGACGAAGACTAGGCCACTTAGGCCCTTTTTAAATGTTTTTTTTTTGCTTTTTGTATTACCCTTTTGTTGAGACCGTTTGGCCTTTATAAAAATTTTCATTGGGGTTGTTTGACTCTTGTAAAAAGATTTTTTGATATGTCTATAAGGATTTTTTCCTTCAACGGCTTTTGAATTTTCCCTTTGCTTTATTACCTCAAGGGGGAAAGGCACAGAACCGTCAACTGCACCGCTGATCGACTATTTTTACCGCAAATAAGCCTTTCCGAATTTAGGGGGTAATAATATAGGAAGAGCGCAACCACTCATCAAGCGTTGCTATAGTATTTTGTTTGGCACGAGTGGAGTATGAATGCTGAGCATGATTATGCAATACTAAATAAGCATTAAAAATATGTTTTCATATATTTGCACGTTAGGAAAGCGATAAATACAACAGTTATGATTTAAAGCGGTTACAAAGGAAAACAAAGAAACATGTCAGTTTTGCCTTTTGGAAGGAATAAATATTCGAAAAACAATTAAGTGCACATAGAGGGGGAAAGGAAATAATGCAAAATATCAAACAAAGAATACTCCGGCAAATTCACAAAGCGGTTTATAATGGTAAAAGCCTATAATCCCCAACAGAGTCGCCATGATGTCGCCCCCTCCCCCCCCTCTTTCCTCGTGGAGATCGGGTTTATGACATTCGGGTGGGACAACTCTTTCCTTTTGGGAAAGGGGTTTGTTTTTTTAGAGTCGCCACCTAACGATTTTTAAAAGGTGTGTTAGGACACCGAAGGAGTTCATTTACAACTACGTTGTTAACCAGAGATAGGGTAAGGACTTGAAATTATCCTAAGGGGAAGGTGTTAGGCACCCCTCAGGATCCACAAGTGTAGTTCCTGGCCAAACAAATTTTGTGAATTTGTACGACTTAGCAAACAAACAAATAAAGTCTCAAATAAGAGGGGATTTAAGCCTTAAGCATGCAGATGTTTGAAAATAGTAAAGAAGGTTAGATTTTGAAAGGATTACGATCTAAGCATATAAAGGGTATCCTGAGTTTATAATAATATGGATCACATCAGTACAATACCCGGTAATCACTCCTCAAAAAGGGTCTACATGTGGTATTAGCGTACCGGTCATCATATCCATATCTACCCTTCCCCACCCCGTAAAGTTAATTAGAGTGAGTGTTGGTCTCGACCTCTATTGCATGTTGTTACCCGTCCCTTCCTATCAGTCCCAGAGGAATTTAGGACTTCTATCATATAAGGGAGATGCTAGGCAGACCCTCAGGTTTAAAGGCAAGACACTAAGCGACAAACAAGAAACATATAGGACTGCAATTAAGGGGACAAACATACAAACAGGAAAAGGCTCAAGTACCTCCACACATAGTACACATAAACAGCATGACTCATACACAATTAAGGTCCAGATTCAGGTTCCGATCCTAAGCATGGTATCTAAGTGATAACACAAAGACAAATTTATCGCATAACTCAGAGAGGAAGTCTTAATCAGGCTTGTCTATTGGTTTTAAACATGCTGACAGTTGAACACTAATCACAAAGGACAGTTCTGGTTTTATTTCTTTAACTGATTTCCTAAGGCTTGCCTATGTGTAAAATAAGATGCAGCAGTAGTTAGACTGGGAAGTTAACCTTCATGTCATTTTTTAGATGTTGCAAGCACAACAAGTGGCTATTGCTCAGCTACAAAACCATCAAAGAACTCCAAGCACAACGCTACCAGAAACGGCTCCTCGAGTCGAACATGCACAAGATAGGTCGAGCAATAACAGGTCAGCAGCGGGCCCCACTATTATGAAAATGCTTGAGAACCTCACAAAGAGTATTGAATCAGGCGAAAAGAAGATAGAAGCTAACAACAAAAAGGTGGATACATATAACTCGAGGGTCGATCAGATCCCGGGCGCACCCCCGATTCTGAAGGGTGTGGATTGAAAAAAGTTCGTGAAAAAGCTATTCCCATCAAGTGCGGCCCCGAATACCATACCGAAGAAATTCAGAATGCCCAAGCTTCTGAAGTACAATGGGACCTCGGACCCCAATGAGCAAATTACTGCTTACACTTGTGTTGTGAAGGGGAACGACCTAAAATATGACGAGATTGAATCCATCTTGTTGAAAAAATTTGGAGAAACATTTTCCAAAGGGGCCATGATGTGGTATCATAACCTGCCCCCGGACTCGATAGATTCGTTTTCCATAATGGCAGACTCTTTTGTGAAGGCACATGCTGGTGCCATCAAGGTCGCTACGAGGAAGTCTGACTTCTTCAAAATCAAACAAAGAGAGAATGAGATTTTAAGGGAGTCCTATCCCGCTTCCAATTGGAAAGGATAGAATTACCACCGGTCTCCGATGATTGGACAGTACAAGCCTTCGCTTAGGGCTTGAATGAACGAAGCTCGATAGCTTCAAAGCAGTTGAAGCAAAATTTAATCGAGTATCCTGCCGTAGTTTCGGCGGATGTACATAACAGGTATCAGTCAAAGATAAGGGTCGAGGATGACCAATTAGAAGCCCCCTCAGGCTCGGTGTATCCCAGCAGGCTCTTAGCAAAGGAATTGAGTCTTCCAGAAAGAGAGCTGAGGTCAAGCAAAGAAAGGTATAACCGTATATACAAAATCGGAGAAATATCTCGAGGTGTAACATACCTAAAAGTGACCAAAGGATGGATCGAGGCCATAACCCTCGGGGACTCATGAACAAAGCAGGGTTTGACAGGCACACAGGGCTGGTAGAGGCACCCCGACTATCTAAGTACAACTTCAACATTGATGTTTCAGACTTCGCATCGGCCATAGGTAAAATCAATGACACCAGATGGCCAAGACCCATAGTATCATTCACAAAGAAAACCTAACTTGATATGTGAATATTACGGTACCCACGGTCATAGGACCGAGGATTGCAGACAACTTCGAGAAGAGGTGGCCCGACTGATTAGCAAAGGGCACATTCGAGAGTTCCTCAACGACCGAGCTAAAAACCAATTTCGGGAAAGAGAGGCGAACAGGAAAAATGAAACAGAAGAACCACGACACGTCATCCACATGATTATTTGTGGAGTCGACATCCCTCAGAGACCCATTTTCAAGAAAGCAAAAGTATCCATCACCAGGGAAACGCGAACTCGTAGCTACATACTTTAAGACGCTCTTTCATTCAACGAAGAGGACATCGAGACCTTGTCTCAACCTCATAATGATGCACTGATAATTTCTTTTCTTTTAAATAAATTTCAAATTGAACGTGTGCTCGTGGATCCAAGTAGCTCGGCCAACATCATTAGGTAGAGGGTGGTAGAGAAACTCGGATTGCTCGACCAAATCATGCTCGCCTCTCGATTCCTCAGCGGATTCAACGTGGCCGGTACAATTCAAGATACCAAGTTTCATGTCTTCGAAAGTGACATGGGATACAATGCATTGCTTGGAAGGCCATGGATTCATAGTATGAGGGAGGTGTCGTCGACCCTTCGTCAAATGATGAAGTTTACTACAAAGGATGGAGTAAAAACAGTGTACGGAGAGTAGCATGCAACAAAAGAAATGTACGCAGTGCACGATGCGGCACCAACGCCGACACCTTCTACGTAGAAGGAGCCAAAAAACAAGCAAACATCCGAGTAGCAATCATAAACTACATCCTCGAATGAACTAATAAAGGACCGTGTCGCGTTCTTGGAATGAGTAACTGAAGCATATCGAGGCTTGAACACCACCACAGCTAAGGTACAATCCTCTCCCTATTTCCTTCACATTTTACACTAACCCATGTGCAGGTGTTCGATTGAAAGGAATCGAATCACCTTCCAGCTCGAAGGCCTTAGGTTTTAAAGCATGCGTTGCACTCTTTTTCCATCACGTCGGATTTTATCCCAAATGGTTTTTACCGATGAGATTTTTAACGAGGAAACATCTATATGCTAAACCTAAGGAGAACTCAACAAGTATTCAAGGTTTGTCTTCAATAAACCTCAAATACTGAGGAGCATCCCCCCGGGGAGATCACCTCCTCGAAGAAACTAAAATGTGCCAAAGAGGGTCGCGACAGGAGAACAATGTATAGGACCAAATGGTCGAATGGACCGTGTCCACATAGAATAATCGAACCCTCGATGGTGAAAAATGTATATTTGTACCAAGTAATCGGAGGAGAATCTTTTATCATCAAAACACTTCGCGCGTAAAATTTTGTTTTGCTATTTTCACAAGAGACAGCCCCAGGGCCAGGAATTTCCCGAACACTCGGGGACTGACAGCGAAAACTCGAAGCCATAAGACCTCAGGGCCAACAACTTCAAACTCATAAGCCCTCCATGAGGTACCAATATAATCCCTCCATGAGGCACCGATATAAGACCTCTATGAGGCAATATCACTGATGTAAGCCCTCCATGAGGCAATATCACCGATGTAAGCCCTCCACGAGGCAATATCAACAACATAAGCCCTACATGAGGCAATATGAGCAACATAAACCCTCCATGAGGCAATATCAGCAACATAAGCCCTCCATGAGGCAATATCAGCAACATAAACCCTCCATGAGGCAATATCAGCAACATAAGCCCTCCATAAGGCAATATTGACAACATAAGCCCTCCATGAGGCAATATCAACAATATAAGACCTCAACTAGGCATGCTCAAACTTGAAATCCCTCAACGAGGCAACATAAAATTTGTAAGACCTCAGGGATGGCAACTTCGAGCTCATAAGCCCTCCATGAGGCACCAACGTAAGCCCTCCATGAGGCACCAACGTAAGCCTTCCATGAGGCAAAACCAACAATATAAGCCCTGCACGAGGCAATATCAACATATAAGCCCTCCACGAGGCTCCATGAGGCACCGATGTAAGCCCTCCATGAGCCAATATCAAAACTATAAGACCTCAAGCAAGGCATGTACAAACTTGTAAGACCTTAAAAAGTCATAATCCCGATATCAAAGTCAAGGCTATATATCGAACTTGTAAGAACCCTAAAAAGGCATACCCTCGATATAGACGTCGAGGCTATCTCACTCGGGGACTAAGAGGCTACAGCAAAATAGAATGAACACCGTCATAAGGCTCTGGCCAAACTAACGCGACTCGGAGACGTACGATTGTCGCCATAAAATCACATGCCTCCAATTACTTCGAAAGTACTTCGAAAAGAGCTGGTTAAAGGTCGTACCGACCCAACGCGTAAGAGCCCAAGTCGCCAGCCACATTAAAGGTCGTACCGACCTAGTGTGTAAGAGCCCAAGTCGCCAGCCATATCAAAGGGCGTACCGACCCAATGCGTAAGAGCCTAAGAGCCAGCCTAAAGAGCCTCAGGGCCGATTTAAAAACCCTAAGGTTCGATGAGTTCGAGTCAAAACCCGCCTAGAATACTGCGCCCTAAATGGTTAACCATATTAGAGGTCGTACCGACCTAGTGCGTAAGATCCCAAGTCCCAACCATATCAAAGGGCGTACCGACCCAATGCGTAAGAGCCTAAGCGCTAGCCTAAAAATTCTCAGGGCCATTTTATAACCCCAAGGGNATATATATATATATATATATATATATATATATATATATATATATATATATATATATATATGTATGTGTATATATATATATATGTATGTGTATATATATATATGTATTACAAATATACATTTACAATGCTCCCAGAGGAGTTTTATACAAGGACATAAAAGAAAAATCTAGTCCACTCTCGGGACCTGCTCACTCGACGGCCCCTCAGACCAGCTTCCACGGAGGCCTTCAAGTATCAGCATCGGCTCCAGAGAAAAGGAAAAACTTGGCGTCGATCTCATCCGCCTTGGCCTGCTCTCTTCCGAGAGATCAAAGTCCCTAACATGAATCTCCTCGAGGGTCTTCCTCCGAGATATGCATCGGGCATACTCATTGCTCCCCCTCTCTTCCCCTCAGCTCAGCCTGAGCATCAGCAACATCTTTTAAATAAACGACCACTTTCTTATCAGCCTTTGCTCGAACTTCTTCAGCTTCAGCCTGGGCCACGACCTCGACCTTCATCTTCAAAAGATTAGTCTCGAGCCTGGAAATCCTGCTCGTCTGAATCGAGCTACTTTCTCGAGCATTGCAAAGTTGTACCTCGAGGGCAGAAGCCTTGGACAAAGCATTCCTTTGGGTCGCAACATGAACACCTATCTACGCCTTCAACGCATTGAATTCGGAGTTGACCTGTCCGACTTTTCCCCAAAGGCGTTCCAACGCTTCCTTTTTTCTCTGTAACTGAAGCACCGAAACATTAGTTCTCAAAAACGGGAAAGGAAGCATGACTCCCTCAAGATAAGGATTACTTGATGCTCGAGATTGCCTTCGTAGTTTCAGCTTCGATGCATCTCCGATCGAAGATGTATCAACTCTTTTGTTTTCTTATTGCAAATAAGCCTGAGATATTTCTCCTTCTCCGAAGATTCCCGCAACTTGGTCTCACAACGGAGCAGCTGGAACTGGGGGTAGCCCGTTAAAAACCCATTAAGAGATTAGCGGGCGTAACAACCCGACCGGTCGCTTTGAAAATTAGAGCCCCGATCCCCAAATAATTGCTTTCCCATCGTTTGTTTCTGCTATTGGGACCTTCCGGAGTGATTAGTTATGGACTTCAGAGAGTTTTGGAACACTTAGTCCCTAATTGTGAGTTTAAGCCTTAAAATTTGGATAGTAGTCGGAATGTGTGAAGACTAATCCGGAATGGAATTCTGTCGACTCTGCTAGCTCCGTTGAGTAATTTTGGTGTTAGGAGCGCGTCCGGAATTGTTTGGGAGGTTTGTAGTAGATTTAGGCTTGAATTGGAGAAAGTTAGATTTTCGGCGATTTCGGTTGATAGGGAAAATTTTGATATCGAGATCTGAATGGAATTCTGGAAGTGGCTATAGTTTTGTAGTGTCATTCAAGGGTGGATAAACGGGCCCGGGCCAAACGGGTCATGTGGGCCGGGCTAAGCGGGCCTGGGTTATGCGGGCCCGGGCTAAACGGCTCCGGGCCAAACGGGCTATATGTGTGGAACCGGTCCCCTACGGGCCTTAGCCCACATGGGCCCGGGCTAAGAGGGTCGGGCCCGCGGGCCAAACATGCCTAAACGGGGCGGGCTATTTTTTTTAATTTTTTTATGTAAGGCAATTTCTTGTAAATCTTGTATAAGTGTATTATATAAG
>ML325368.1:0-46554 GCA_005239505.1 Nicotiana paniculata | reverse complement strand
GTTTGGAATGGTGGTTGGTTTTGCGGCCTTGATTTTCAACTGTTTGATCTCAGTTCTTTTGATAAAGATCCCAATAACTTGCTTTCTTTCTTGTTGGGGATTGGGTTTAATCTCTAATCTCGAGGACCTTGGCTTCCTAGATTTTACCATGGCGATCGGTCACGTGGGACCCAACATTTTATTTTTACCTTTGTAGGCTTTTCACTTGCTTTTCTTTTGGATTTCCAGAGTATCAGGGGGGAGTTTTGGCCCCCTCAAATTCTACTGTGGCGGTTAGTCGTGTGGGACTTAAGCTTTCCAACTTTATTTCTCCTTTATTGGCCTTTCACTTCTGACTTTTCTTCCAACTGTAACTTTAGGTCAATTGGAATACTTCGGCTTTTCAAACCTTGCCAAAATGGTTAGCCACGCGGGGTTCAACCTTTCAACTTCATTCTCCTTTATAGGCACTTCAATTTGATTTTCTCCTTTCAACATTTTGAGTTTGTATCATCGGCCATTATGGCCAGTCGGGATCGACTCGATGCCCTTGACGAGGTTGGGTGCCTTTTGCATATTGACCCGCATCAAATGAGAGCCCTGTAAATCAGTCTTGCCATCTTTTCTTTGCCTTAGTTTCGGGACAGAGTTAGACCGAAAGGGATTCAAAAATAAAAATAAAAGAGAGAATGGACAACGAATTTAAACAAGAGGTATCCCTTTCGGTGAAAGGAAAGAAGGACTTATCTGGAGTGCATGCGGACTTCAATGAACATGACATGCCCTTTGGACTGGATGCCTGATCCGTTTAAACCGTCCGACTCTCAGAAATTCATCACAACTATTACCTCGAGATTGAGAAACCTTGCCCCGGACTGTGTCCATGTCAGTGACCCATTATCCTTTTCGATCAGTGACGCCCTTTGCGGGTTTTCACCAACTAACCTCTCTCATTTCTCTTCTCACCATCACCTTGTAGTGCTCTTTGTGAGTTTTCACTAACAAGACTCTCTCATTTTTAATTTCTCTTCTTATCGTCGCCTCACGGTGCCCGTGTGGATTTTCACCGATAATACTCTCTCATTTTTTTTCTCTCATTTGCTTGCACCAGATTTGACACTGTATCCTCCAACTTTAAGCATGTTTACCAATTGATCGGAAGGACTTGAACAGGGTTTTGGTGAGAAGAATTTGTATTGAATTACAACTTTGGAACCTCTTCGGCGAAATTATCACCAAACATATTATGACATCTGCCCCAGCAATGTGGATTTTTATTTTAGCGTGACTGAACCCCAGGGAGAGGCTGCCTACGTATCCTTTCGGAATCAAGTCGAACGTAGTTCAGGATTTTTTTATTTTTTTTTTCCATTTCATCATCTTTTTTTGTTTCTTTTTTCAACATCTCTTTTTTTGTTTTCCAATAACACTTTCGGGTTCCCAAGAGGATAATCAAAGAAGAGTAACCGGCTCAAAGGGTTTGAAAAAGGGTTAATGGTGTTTGGGTAGCGAGAATGAAAGCCTTCATCATCCCAACAAGAGAACATTTGAAAATATATAGAGGATCAAACATAGTATCTTTTGACGGCATCTGCATCGACGGCCGTTTCAGGGTTATTTTCTTCGATGTCCCCCAAGTATATCGCTCCTTTTGGTAGCAATTTTCTTATGATGTATGGACCTTTCCAGTTTGGGGCGAATTTTCCTTTCGCTTCTTCGTGGTGCGGGAGGATACGTCTTAAAACAAGTTGCCCTACTTCGAAGTTCCTAGGTCGCACTTTCTGGTTGTAAGCGCGGGTCATTCTTTGCTAGTATAATTGTCAGTGGCACACTGCGGCCATTCTTTTCTCATCAGTCAAATTTAATTGCTCCAGTCGTGTATTGACCCACTCATTGTCCTCAATTTATGCTTTGACAATAATCCGAAGGGAAGGAATTTCGACTTCTGCGGGTATTACGGCTTCATTGCCGTAAACCAATAGGTAAGGGGTAGCTCCAACCGATGTGCGCACGGTCGTGCGATATCCCAACAATGCAAAATGCAGCTTTTCATTCCATTGCTTGGATGTTTGAATCATTTTCCTGAGAATTTTCTTGATGTTTTTGTTTGCTGCTTCAACGGCGCCATTGGCTTTGGGCCTGTAAGGGGTCGAGTTGCGGTGTGTTATCTGGAACTGTTCACATACCTCCCTTATCAAGTTACTGTTTAGATTTGCGGCATTGTCGGTAATGATAGTTTTTGGGATACCAAAACGACAGATGATATTAGCATGCACGAAATCCACCACCACTTTCTTAGTGACAGCTTTGAATGTGACGGCCTCGACCCATTTCGACCCAATCATGCAAATCCTTAAGTAGTAGCTTATACCACCATAACCCTTCCGGGATCCTCCTACGCATAACAGGCCATAGCACTCAAATGTTCCCACATGAAATCCATTACGACAGCCGACAAGCCCCGAACACACCGACACAAACCATATGCATAACTTAATCACATCAAAGGAACTGATCACTGCCACAAATCTGCCATTTCAACCATGGTTAATCAATCTATCTTCTTTTAACCATCATCAATTGCCTCAGGAATAATAACAACTTCCTTCAACCCGTATCAAACTCAACCCTCACTCATCCCGAGTGACCATGATGCACGAGACTATGCTGCCCAAATCCTACAACCCGTCTCATATCCTTCTGATAATCCTTTCTTCAACCCGGAGTCTATTTATCTCTCTCATTCAATATTCTCCTGCATGCTGAAACATATCATAGAACATTCCAACCGTCCTCATTTTTGTATTGCATGTCCTCACCATCTGATCTGTATTGCTTGTCCTCACCATCTGTGAGAGAATGAAACAACATAAGTTTAGATTTCAAGAATCAATAGATTGGCACGAAAGAGTTCAGAAAGATATAGATGTTTCCTAAGAGTTCTGTAGCCTCTTGAAGATAAGTACAGACGTCTCCGTACCGATCCGCAAGACTCTACGAACCTGCTCATGACCGTTGAGTCCTATGTAACCTAGAGCTCTGATACCAACTTGTCACGACCCCAAATCCTAACAGGTCGTGATGGAGCCTATCGTGGAACTAGGTTAGCCAACCATCACATAACTACCCATCCGTGCTATTATAATGTTTCAATAATCAATAACAAGCAACAACAAAGTATAAAATAATTTCTTTAAGTCTATACGCTCCTGATGCGAGACTAAATTGCATAGTTTAACATGTGATATACCTTACATTTTATGCGCATTAATGATAAAAATACACTTGTTATGTGCTTAATGGAGTTTATTTCATGTGTAGGTGAAGTGGAGATGGAAACGGAGCTAAAGGGATGCAAATACGTCGAAAAATACGCGAAAGGAGACACCCGGGCGATAGCCGGGCGACAGAGCCAAACAACCTAGCCCTGCCTGGCGTTAGCCAGGCGTTAGGGCTGAAACGCCAGCCCTACCCTGGCGTTAGCCAGGCGTTAGGGTTGAAACGCCAGCCCTGGCCTGGCGTTAGCCAGGCCTTTGGGTCCAAACGCCAGGGTCCCCAGTTCGGCGAAAAACCGAGTTTTGACGGGTTTAAGTGTTTCCCAATTGAAATAGAAGTCTCCTACACGTTTAGGGTTTCTCCTAAACTTATAAATAGACTCCTAAAACACAACTACAAAAGGGGGATTCCAATAGGAAGACATACGAAGGATTCGAAGAGACGGCAAGACATCGATTTGTACATATTTTCTTCATTACTTTGTAGTTCTATTATGCAAGTTGTTTTAGATTTTATTCTTATGAATTTGTTTAGCTAACTTCTTTAACCTAGGGTTTTGGTAGAACCCGTTGGGGAATAAACTTATTGTGATATTAATATAGCTTTGATTGGTTGATTAAACTCTATTTGTTCAACTACGTTCTTGTTGTAGTTGATTGAAGGGCCCTCAATTAGCTGTGCCTATTTATTATGTATCTACTTGAGAGAGAGTGCATATTTAGGTAATTGTTTGAACAACACCACTCCCAGAGTATAGACGAAAGTCATAACCGAGGGTTTAGAGGTTGGATTAGAGATAACGATACTTCGGGTGCAATCTAAGTGAACTGTAATGCAATCTAGCTAGCGTAACTTGAGAGAGTGCGTCTAGTAAATTATCATAATTACTTGAGAGAGATTTATGGTAGATAGAGTGTTCATGATTGATAGAGATAACTAATCAAGCTATACGAAGTATCCGAGAAGTAAGTTCACCAGCGGGGGAAACCATAACCTTAGATTTTTATTACAATTGTTTATACCTTAGCGTAGTTAATCTTTAGTTTTAATCTTTAGTATTAGTAATTTAAATAACATCAGGTGACAGCTGAGTAGTATTTTAACAGCTTGCTTGATACGTAAATTCCCTGTGGGATCGACTATGGGCATAATACCCCGGATTATATTTGCAACGCCCGTTTAGTCTTTCTATAAGACATAGTTGAGCGTGATCACCCATAATAATCTAACATTCTAACCAACTCTCCCAAGACTGGAGTCAATGATCATGAGCATCTAAGAAAATAAAATAACTCTGGTAATGTCATAATAAATGTCTATGAATCAAATGCTAATACTATATGAGGAAGGAAAATCAAGAAGCTGCGAACGCTGAACAGCTACCTCGAAATCCCATAAGCTACTGAATACGAACAAAGACAGCTACTGCTCCGAACCAGTACCTGGATCTGCACACAGGGGTGCAAGGAGTAATGATGAGTACGCCAACTCAGTAGTAATGAAAATAAATCACAGTCTGAGAAATACGAAACACACAGCACAGATACTCCAATTCCCAAAAACAGTAAAACACCATGTCACCATAAAGTATTCATCAAATACATAAGTTCGAAAACCAATTTCCAGAAATCCTTTGAAACAAGTATAATTTCAATATATCTCAGTAAAATCAGCTTGAAAAACGAAGTGAATCACAATCAAAAACTCAGTAAAATCATCACAAATCTGCCCTTCGGGCCATAATCATTTCTCGTAACAATTTCCCTCAGCACCTCACCATCACTCAGTATCAGTCCAGCGGGCAACCTCACAGTCACTCAGTATCAGCCCAGTGGGCAACCTTACAGTCACTCAGTATTAACTCCGCAGGCATCACTCACACTCAGTAGGTACCTGCGCTCACTGGGGGTGTACAGACTCCGGAGGGGCTCCTACAGCCCAAGCGCTATAACAAGCCACATCATGGCATAAATCACTCATAGTATTGGGACTCGACCATCCACATCATGGCATAAATCACTCACAATATTGTCCATTGGCCTCTCTCGTATCATAACATCCTCATAATATTGGCATGTAGCCACACTCAGTCAGACACTCTCAACATGCCACTCGGTCCATCATTATACCCTGTTCTCGACCCAAAACAGTGTTTCATTTTAAAGAAATAATATCAAAATACTCTGAGTGTAAAAACATTTATCAAGAAAAGACTGAGTGAAAATCTTAACATATCAAGTGAGGAAAATAGTAAAAACAACCCCCAAGGGGTAAACAGATCGGCACTAGGCCCAAACATGGCTTGCAGCCCAAATTATAACAAAGTATATCAATACTATTAAGCATAGGCTTTAAAATCGGGTTCGCAACTCAATAGTTTCCTATAAAGGAATATATTTCCAAATTTCCAATCTTTGCATTCCAAAATCCGTGAAAGGATGCATAGTCCAGGGTTTCATACCCTCAGGACAGGATTTAAAGACATTACTTACCTTAAAAACTAGCCCGGAAACTATTTCGCAACACGATTGCCTCTCGTATCAACTTCCAAAGGCTCCAAATCTATCAAGTTCAGATTTTTATCATCAATTCATGCTTAAGGAATAAATTGCAATCGAAAAATATCGAATTTAGCTCAAAAACCCGACCCCCGGGTCCGCGTCCCCAAACTTAGAAATTTTTATACAAAACTGCTCTTCATCATCTCACGAGTCCGTACATATAAAGAACACTAAAATCGGAGTTCGTTTGACCCCTCAAATCAATCCCTAAAGGTCTCAAAATCTCAAGCCCTAAACCCATCTTATTCTACTGATTTTCATGAATTAGTACTAAGATTATGTTCTATAATCACCCATAAACGAGTTTTAATGATCAAAACACTTACCTCTATTAAGAACACTAATTTCCCTCTTCAAAAATCGCCCCCAAATCTCTCTGTCCGTACAACAATGGTGTAAAAATGTGTTAGGGTCGCGGAAGGTTTAATATATATATGCCCAGTTAGTTGTTCTCCGCGATCGCGGTCAATGGCATGCGATCGCACAGTGATTCTAACTTTGATCTCCGCGATCGCAGCTCAAGGCATGCAATCACACAGTGCTTCTCACTTTCCCAACTCTATGGGATCACACTAAGCCCTACGCGATCGCACTGCTTGGGCTCCCCCTACTCTGAGATCGCACCTTCTCCCCCGCGATCGCACAGAGAAAACTGTGCCTGCCCAAAATAACTCACCGCGATCGCATCACTTCCCCCGCGATCGCACAGAGCAAACTGTGCCTGCCCAAAATAACTCACCGCGATCGCAGTGAATAAAATTGTTGTGTGCAAAAACCAGAAAACCAGCAGCGTTTTTAAGTCCAAATGAGTTCGTTAACCACCCGAAATCAATCCGAGCCCCTCGGGACCCCAACCAAACTTATCAACATATCCCATAACATCATTAAAGCTTAGTTTCACTCTCCAAATACCAAAACTAACATCAAAACACCAAATTTACATCGGATTCAAGCCTAACAACTTTGACATTTCTAGAATTCACCAATGATGTCGAAACTATCCAAAACAACTCCGATTGACCTGAAATTTTGCATACACCTCCAAAATGACATTAAGAACCTATTCCAACTATCGTAATTCTATTCCGACCCCGATAGCCTATTTTCCACTGCTGACTGAAAAGCACCAAAAACTAACTTTCCCCAATTTAAGCCTAATTCTACACCGGACATCACAAAATTATTCTGAACATACTCCTAAGTCCCAAATCGCCTAACGAAGCTATCCGAGCCATAAAATCCGCATTCCGGGGTCGTTTACCAATAAGTCAACTCTTAGTTGACTTTTCCCATTTTAAGGCTATTTTTAAAGGCTAAATGACTGAACTCTTCACTACAACTATTCGATTTCAAGCCTACCAACTCTAATACATCAAATATAGAAATATCAATCCATGACAAGTCAATAAAAACAATTATAATTCAGGTTCTACGTAACGACGGACCGGGTCGTTACATTCTCCCTCTCTTAAACAAACGTTCGTCCTCGAACGAGTCTAGAAACATACCTGGAGTCTCAAACAAGTGGGGATATTTGCTCTGTATCTCCCGCTCGGTCTCCCAATTAGCCTCCTCCACTGGCTGACCTCTCCACTACACCTTCATTGATGCTATATCCTTAGACCTCAACTTTCTGACCTCGCGAGCTAAAATAGCTACTGGCTCAACCTCATATGACATATTACCCTCGAGTTGAATTGTGCTGAAGTCTAACACATGAGACGGGTCACCAACATATTTTCTGAGCATCGACACATGAAATACCGGATGAACACTCGATAGACTAGGTGGCAAGGCAAGTCTGTTAGCCACCTCTCCCACCTTCTGAAGCACCTCAAAAGTACCAATAAACCGTGGACTTAGCTTTCCTCTCTTTCTGAACCTCATAACACCCTTCATGGGTGATACCTTCAGCAATACCTTGTCACCTTCCATAAATGACACATCCCGAACCTTCTGGTCCGCATAACTCTTCTGTCTAGACTGCGCCGTGCAAAGTCGCTCCTGAATCAACTTCACCTTCTCCAACGCATCCTGAATCAAATTTGTGCCCAATAACTTAGCCTCACCAGGCTCGAACCAACCAACCGGAGATCTACACCTCCTACCATATAAAGCCTCATACGGGGCCATCTGAATACTGGACTGGTAGCTGTTATTATATGCAAACTCCGCTAGTGGCAGAAACCGATCCCATGAACCACCAAAATCAATCACATAATCCCGTAGCATGTCCTCCAAAATCTGAATAGTCCGCTCCGACTGCCCGTCGGTCTGCGGGTGAAATGCAGTGCTCAACTCTACATCAGTACCCATGCCTCTCTGCACGGCCCTCCAAAACTGAGATGTGAACTGAGTACCTCTGTCAAAAATAATAGAAACCGGAACTCCATGCAATCGGACAATCTCCTTAATGTAAATACTAGCCAATTTCTCTGATGTATAAGTAGTACTGACAGGAATGAAATGCGCGGACTTGGTCAATCTATCCACAATGACCCAAATCGCATCAAAATCCTTGAAGTCCGTGGAAGCCCAACTACAAAGTCCATAGTAATCCGCTCCCACTTCCACTTCAGAATATCTATCCTCTGAAGTAATCCACCTAGTCTCTGGTGCTCATACTTGACCTGCTGGCAGTTGAGACACCGTGCTACATACTCAACAATATCTCTCTTCATCTGTGTCCACCAATACTGCTGTCTCAGATCCTGGTACATCTTCACGACACCCCAGATGAATAGAATACTGTGAACTGTGAGCCTCTGCTAATATCAACTCTCGAATACCATCCACATTGGGCACGCAAATACGACCCTGCATCCTCATAACTCCGTCATCACCAATAGTCACATCCCAGGCATCACCCCGACGAACTCTATCCTGAAGAACTAACAAGTGGAGTTCATAATATTGTCGTGCCTTAATCTGATCAAATAAAGAAGACCGGGAAGCCATGCTAGCTACCACCCATGGAGAGTCTGACAAATCTAATCTCACAAACTGACCCGCTAAAGCCTGAACATCAAGTGCTAACGATTGCTCTGCTGCTGAAAGGTAATCTAGACTCCCCAAACTCTCGGCTCTACGACTCAAGGCATCGGCCACCACATTGGCCTTCCCCGGGTGATACAAAATAGTAAGATCATAATCCTTGAGAAGCTCTAACCATCTCCTCTGACGCAAATTCAAGTCCTTCTACCTTAGCATATACTGTAAGCTACGATGATCAGTGAAAATCTCACAGTGTACCCCATACAAGTAATGCTGCCAAATCTTTAAGGCATGAACAATGGCAGCCAACTCAAGATCGTGTACTGGGTAATTCTTCTCGTGCACCTTCAACTGTCTCAACATGTAGGCAATCACCCTACCGTCCTTCATCAACACCTCTCTCAAACCAACTCTAGAAGAATCACAATAGACTTTGTAAGAACCCGAACCAGTAGGCAACACCAAAACCGAAGTTGTGGTCAATGCTGACTTGAGCTTTTGAAAGCTCTCCTCACACTCGTCAGACCATCTGAATGGAGCACCCTTCTAGGTCAATCTAGTCAAAGGTGAAGCAATAGATGAGAATCCCTCCACAAAACGACGGTAATATCCCGCTAAACCAAGGAAACTCCGAATCTCTATAGCTGAGGACGGTCTGGGCCAACTCTGCACCGCCTCGATCTTCTTCGGATCAACCTGAATACCCTCACTAGACACCACGTGCCCCAAGAAGGCTACTAAACCAAGCCAAAACTCACACTTGGAGAATTTTACATAAAGTTTCTCCTCCCTCAATCTCTGTAGCACAACCCTCAAGTGTTGAGCATGATCTTCTTGACTACGAGAATAAACCAGGATGTCATCAATGAATACAATGACGAACGAGTCAAGGTAAGGCTGAAACACGCTGTTCATCAATTGCATGAATGCGGATGGGGCATTGGTCAGCCCAAATGACATAACCATAAACTCGTAATGACCGTATCTGGTCCTGAAAGCAGTCTTCGGAATGTCAGAATCCCGAATCTTCAGCTAATGATACCCAGGCCTTAAGTCAATCTTGGAGAACACCTTAGCTCCCTGAAGCTGATCGAATAAGTCATCAATATGAGGTAAAGGATATCGGTTCTTCACCGTAACCTTATTGAGCTGTCTGTAATCAGTGCACATACGCATGGAGCCATCCTTATTTTTCACAAACAACACTGGCACAGCCCAAGGCGACACACTAGGTCGGATGAACCCAGCTGCTCCTTCAATTCTTTCAACTGTGCTGCTGACATACGGTAAGGTGGAATAGAAATAGGCTGAGTGTCGGGCACCAAGTCAATACCAAAATCAATATCCCTGTTAGGTGGCATGCCTGGCAGGTCTGCAGGGAATACGTCCGGAAAATCACGAACTACAGGAACAAAATCAACAGATGGAGTCTTACTACTAACATCCCTCACAAAAGCAAGATAGGACTCACACCATTTCTCAACCATATGCTGAGCCTTTAAATAAGAAATCACTCTTCTAGGCACATGCTCTATAAACCCTCTCCACTCAACTCTCGGAATTCCAGGCATAGCTAGGGTCACGGTCTTAGCGTGACAATCAAGGATAACATGACATGGTGATAACCAATCCATGCCCAGAATTACATCAAAATAAACCATATTGAGTAACATCAAGTCCACTCGGGTCTCCACACCCCCAATAGATATAAGACAAGACCGATACACACGGTCCGCTACAATAGTATCACCCACCGGAGTCGAAACATGAATAGACGTAAATAAAGACTCACAGGACATATTCAGGAAGTGGGCAAAATAAGATGAAACATACGAGTACGTGGAACAAGGGTCAAATAAAGCCAAAGCATCAGTGTGACAAACTGAAATGGTACCTGTAATCACTGCATCGGATGTCATCGCATCAGGCCTAACCGGAAGTGCATAAATACGTGGTTGGCCTCCACCTGCTTGACCTCCCCCTCTAGGACGGCCTCTAGATTCCTGACCACCACCCCTAGCTGCCTGGGTAGGTGGTGAAGTGACTGGGGTTGAAGCCAAGGGCTAAACCCTATGCTGAGATGAACTACTAGGACGACGAGGACACAACATCCACTCATGTCCGAACTCTCCACACTCATAACAACTACCTGGAGCTGGAGATGAAAACTAATGAGAACCTCTGCCACCATGATAACCACCAGACGAACCTCACATAGAAGAACCCTGATAAGATGATACTCGGGTGGAGCTCTAAGCTGGAAGGACACTAAAAGATGAACGTCCCTGATGAGAATTGCGAGGACCCTGCCCCGACAATACGCCACTGTAAGTTGGGTGAGATGGTTGTGGAGGTCTAAATGGACGACCTCTGCTAGGCTGGAATTTCCCTCTAGGAGGGGCACCACTGAAATTACCTGATTCCCGAGGCCTCTTAGCCTCCCTCTCCTCACGCTCTTGCCTGCGAACCGACTCAATGTACCGAGCTATATCAACAACCTGCTCAAACATGGCTCCAGACACCCTCTCTCTGGTCATCAAAATCCAAAGCTGATATGTGAGACCATCCACAAATCTCTAGATATGCTCTCTGTCAGCGGGGACTAACTCCGAAGCATGTCTGGCCAACTCAGAAAACCTCATCTCGTACTGAGTAACTGACAACTATCCCTGGCGCAGCTGCTCAAACTTCATGCGTTGCTCCTCTCTATGGGTCTGAGGAACATATTTCTCCAAAAAGATCGTGGAGAACTGCTGCCAGGTAAGCGGTGCTGAACCAACCGGCCTACGCCTCTTGAATGATTCCCACCAAGTAAAAGCAGCACCCGCAAACTGAAATGTAGCAAACGAGACCCCACTGGACTCCAAAATACCCGCAGTATGTAGTATCCTCTGGAACTTATCTAGAAACCCTTGGGCATCCTCGCTCTCTATACCGCTGAAAGTCGGAGGCTGAAGTCTGTTGAACCTCTCCAACCTACGCTGCTCATCCTCAGGCATAGCAGGGACAACATAGCCCTGAATCGGAGCAACTGGCTGATCTGGGGCTGCTCCCAGCGCCTGAATACCTCGTACAACTGGCTCAGGTGCCCGGGCAGCTGGAGTCTGATTGCCTCCCCCGGCCTGAGCTGCATTGGCATTAGTGGTCAAAGCCACTGCCTGAGCTAAATTGGAAGACACTGTCAATATCTGAGCCAGGGTCTCTTGAAGACCCGGAATAACAATAGGCACAGCAGGTGCCTGAGCCTGTCCCGCTGAAGCAACATCGGAGGGAACCTGATCCTGAACGATGGGGGGATCCTGTGACACTGTCCCGGCTGCTGCACGGGTAGGTCCCCTAGATCTACCACGGCCCCGACCTCTGGTGGGTCTGGCTGGTGCTTGGTCACCCTGATCTGTATTGCGTGACCTCACCATCTGTGAGAGAATGAAACAACATAAGTTTAGATTTCAAGAATCAATAGATTGGCACAAAAGAGTTCAGAAAGATATAGATGTTTCCTAAGAGTTCTGCAGCCTCTCGAAGATAAGTACAGACGTCTTCGTACCGATCCACAAGACTCTACTGAACCTGCTCAGGACTGTTGAGTCCTATGTAACCTAGAGCTCTGATACCAACTTGTCACGACCCCAAATCCTAACAGGTCATGATGGCGCCTATCATGGAACTAGGCTATCCAACCATCACATAACTACCCATCCGTTCTATTATAATGTTTCAATAGTCAATAACAAGAAACAACAAAGCATAAAATAATTTCTTTAAGTCTTTACGCTCCCATAATAATCTAACATTCTAATCAACTCTCCCAAGACTGGAGTCAATGATCATGAGCATCTAAGAAAATAAAATAACTCTAGTAATGTCATAATAAGTGTCTATGAATCAAATGCTAATACTATATGAGGAAGGGAAATGAAGAAGCTGCGAACGCTGAACAACTACCTCGAAATCCCATAAGCTACTGAATACGAACGAAGACAGCTACTGCTCCGAACCAGTACCTGGATCTGCACACAGGGGTACAGGGAGTAATGATGAGTACGCCAACTCAGTAGTAATGAAAATAAATCACAGTCTGAGAAATACGAAACACACAGCACATATACACAAATTCCCAAAAACAGTAAAACACCGTGTCACCATAAAGTATTCATCAAATACATAAGTTCGAAAACCAATTTCCAGAAATCCTTTGAAACAAGTATAATTTCAATATATCTCAGTAAAATCAGTTTGAAAAACGAAGTGAATCACAGTCAAAAACACAGTAAAATCATCATAAATCTGCCCTTCGGGCCATAATTATTTCTCATTACAACTTCCCTCAGCACCTCACCATCACTCAGTATCAGCCCAGCGGGCAACCTCACAGTCACTCAGTATCAGCCTCGCGGGCATCACTCGCACTCAGTAGGTACTTGCGCTCACTGAGGGTGTACAGACTCCGAAGGGGCTCCTACAGCCCAAGCGCTATAACAAGCCACATCATGGCATAAATCACTCACAGTATTGGCCCTTGGCCAGCCACATCATGGCATAAATCACTTACAATATTGGCCCTCGGCCTCTCTCGTATCATAACATCCTCACAATATTGGCCCGCAGCCTCACTCAGTTAGACACTCTCAATATGCCACTCGGGCTATCATTATATCGGGTTCTCGACCCAAAACAGTGTTTCATTTTCAAGAAATAATATCAAAATACTCTGAGTGTCAAAACATTTATCAAGAAAAGACTGAGTGAAAATCATAACATATCAAGTAAGGAAAATAGTAAAAACAACCCCCAAGGGGTAAATAGATCGGCACTAGGCCCCAAACATGGCTTGTTGCCCAAGTTATATCAAAGTATATCAATACTATTAAGAATAGGCTTTAAAATTGAGTTCACAACTCAATAGTTGCCTAAAAAGGAATATATTTCCAAATTTCCAATCTTTGCATTCCAAAATCCGTAAAAGGATGCATAGTCTGGGGTTTCATACCCTCAAGACAGGATTTAAAGACATTACTTACCTCAAAACTAGCCCGGAAACTAATCCGCTACACGCTTGCCTCTCGTATCAACTTCCGAAGGCTCCAAATCTATTAAGTTCAGATTTTTATCTTCAATTAATTCTTAAGGAATAAATTTCAATCGAAAAAAATCAAATTTAGCTCAAAAACCCGAATTTGGTCAAAACCCGACCCCCGGGCCCGCGTCCCGAAACTCAGAAATTTATATACAAAACTGTTTTGTATCATCTCACGAGTCCGCATATAACAAACACTAAAATCGGAGTTCGTTTGACCCCTCAAATCGATCTATAAAGGTCTCAAAATCTCAAGCCATAAACCCACCTTATTCTACTGATTTTCATGAATTAATACTGAGATTATGTTTTATAATCACCTATAAACGAGTTTTAATGATCAAAACACTTACCTCTACGAAGAACAATGATTTCCCACTTCAAAAATCTCCCCCAAATCTCTCTGTCCGTACACCAATGGTGTAAAAATGTGTTAGGGTCGTGGAAGGTTTAATATATATATTCCCAGTAATTTGTTCTCCGCGATCGCAGTCAATGGAAAGCGATCACAGTGCTTCTAACTTTGACCTCCACGATCGCAGCTCAAGGCACGCGATCGCACAGTGCTTCTCACTTTCCCACGCGCCTGACTCTATGGGATCGCACTAAGCCCTACGCGATCGCACTGCTTGGGCTCCCCCTACTCTGCGATCGCACCTTCTCCCCCGCGATCGCACAGAGAAAATTGTGCCTGCCCAAAATAACTCACCGCGATCGTATCACTTCCCCCACGATCGCAGTGAATAAAATTGATGTGTGCAAAAACCAGAAAACCAACAATGTTTTTAAGTCCAAATGAGTCCGTTAACCACCCGAAATAAATCTCGAGCCCTTCGGGACCCCAACCAAACTTACCAACATATCCCATAATATCATTCAAGCTTAGTTGCACTCTCCAAATACCAAAACTAACATCAAAACACCAAATTTACATCGGATTCAAGCCTAAGAACTTTGATATTCTAGAATTCACCAATGATGCCGAAACTATCCAAAACAACTCCGATTGATCTAAAATTTTGCAGACACCTCCAAAAAGACATTACAAACCTGTTCCAACTGTCGAAATTCCATTCTGACCCCGATAGCCTATTTTTCACTGCTGACCGGAAATTGCCAAAAACTAACTTTCGCCAATTCAAGCCTAATTCTACACCGGACATCACAAAATTATGCTGAACACACTACTAAGTCCCAAAGCACCTAACGAAGCTATACGAGCCATAAATTTCGCATTCCAAGGTCGTTTACCAATGAGTCAACTCTTAGTTGACTTTTCCCATTTTAAGGCTATTTTTAAAGGCTAAATGACTGAACTCTTCACTACAACCATTCGATTTCAAGCCTACCAACTCTAATACATCAAATATAGAAATACCAATCTATGACAAGTCAATAACAGCAATTATTATGCGGGTTCTACGTAACGACGGACCGGGTCGTTACACTATTCTATATTCCGAGGTTGTGAATACCTCCTTCTATCTTACCTCGATTTGCATGCACAGCCCGGGCTGTAGCCGGGAAGCCTTTATGTGAAAAACTGATAAAAATGATAATTTTGTATTAGAAATTTGAATAAAGTTGACTTCGGTCAACGTTTTTGGTAAACGGACCCGGACCCATGATTTGACGATTCCGGAGGGTCTGTAGGAAAATATGGGACTTGTGCATATGCCCGAATCGAATTCCGGGGTCCCAAGTCCGAGAAATGAATTTTAAAGAAAATTGTTTTTTGAAAAATATAAAGGTTTTTAAAAATAAAATGTTATGTGAAACCTGTGGTATCGGGCTCGTATCTTGGTTTCGGATCCCGGTACAGGTTCAATATGATTTATATGTTTTATCTGTGAAGTTTGGTATGAAACGGACTTAGTTTGGCGTGATTCGGACCTTAAATGCAAAAAATTATGTTTAAAGAAGGTTTGAGAAATTTCATTGATTTTGAGGTTTAATTCGATGCTTATGATGTTATTTTGGTATTTTGATTACTCGAATTAGTCCGTAGGATGTTTTTGAGATTGTGTGTATATTTGGTTTTGAGCCCCGAGGGCTCGGGTGTGTTTCGGATAGATTCCGGGTCCATTTTTCCCTATTTTTAACTGCTGAAAATTGTTATCTGGTTTCCTTCTATGCGATCACATAGAAGGATCCGCGATCGCATAGAGTGTATGACTCGCCCAATAAATTCCTTCACTGCGATCGCAATAGTTGGTCCGCGATCGCAGAAGCCAACTTAGTCCTTATACGCGATCGCATAAGCTATTCCGCGATCGCATAGAGCATTTTAAGCCAGCTTCATTTTCCTTCTACGCGATCGCACCTCGATTCCCGCGATCGCGATTCACAAAACACCTGCGCAGAATATAAGTTTGCAAAATTGGGAGTTTCACCATTTTAAACATATTTTGACTTCTAGAACTCGGTTTTGGGTGATTCCTTGAGGGTTTTTCACAAAAATCGAATAGGTAAGTGTTCTTCCACTAGAATTAATTATATTTCATGAATTAATTCTTGTTTTCATCATTTAATTTGTGTTTTGGGTTGAGGGGATTGTGGGTTTTGAATGAAAGTTTCTAAAATGAAAAATCATGATTTGAAAGACAAAATGTTATCGGAATTGGATAAATTTAGTATGGGTGAACTCGTATAGAATGGGTAACCAGAATTTTTAAAATTTGTCGGGTTTCGAGGTGCGTGCCCGGGGGTCGACCTTTGGGTCGATTTTTATAATTTTGTAAAGATTGAGACTTTATTATTAGGAATCATTCCTTATACATTTTGTGTGTATTTTGAAGTTGTTTTAGTTGATTGTAAGTCGTCCGGAGGTCTTTCCGCCCGAGAAGTCTATTTTGAGTACCGGGTTGTCGTCTTTGAGGTAAGTATCTTGCCTAACCTTGTGTGGGGGAACTACCCTTTAGGATTGAGTCTTCCTTGTTGATTGTAGTCTGAGTATGCGAGGTGACGAGTGTGTACTCGTACTTATTTGCAATTAGATTGCCCTTTTAGGATTCGTAGATTCTTATATTACCTATGTATGATTTGCAATTGTTACACTTGAATCCTTGTTTGTTAATTTCATTCCTTCCTGTTTAAATTAGAATTACTTGTTTTTTTTTGGATTCTTCGTTGGCTATTTGACTTTACTTTACTTAACTGAATATTCTACTTCTCTTATCATCATGCTATATTTTCTTCCTAGCTTGCCTAATTGACTATAATTAGTGTCATCTAGCCTTATAGTTGACTAGCCGTAGTTGGAACATTTATTCGTTGGAGTCAAGCATGCCCGTGAGTCTTACATTGTGATTTATATGACTATTCCCTTAAGTGCCACTTAGGTCTAATTGTTAGACATTTATGTTAGGTATTTCCTTGATGTTTGCCTATTATTGGGCCTTTTGTTTTAAGCTGAGTGTTATTCCATGAAGTAAACTGTCTAGGTGAGATTGGTTATAGTTATTTCCCTTGCCGGGATGTTATGGTTTCTGTTACTGTCTATGTTGTTAATGATATGATTTGTATTGTTGACTCCCTTACCGGGATGTGATGGTTCCTATTACTATTTATGCTTGTGAGCACGTGATTTTTCACCCACCATACACTCCTACAGAATTCAACAAAATAAATTAAATTTATAAATGTTGTTGAATTTTAGTGTTATTTGTGAATTGTTTTTGCATTGCATAATCATAGTTCATTTTTAAAAAAAATTAGTAAATGTATTATCATCAAGGGGTTACAAAATTATTATTGATAATTAATTGAATTGATTAATAACAAAATATGATCATTTGACATAAGGTAGATTTAATGGTTAACCTCTTAATTCAAGTGTGAAAATTTATTCTTTAAATTATATGAGTGTTAAATTAATTGTTTACTCTTAATTAATTTATCAATTAATAATTAGACAAAACTAAGTTAGAATTAATCACTATATTTTGTTATTGGGTTTTAGTTTAATTATATAATTCAACATAGGCTCAAAATCGGACCTGGTCTAACTTTCCCAGGCCCAAAAATAACTCACCAGGTCCAGCCCAATAAAGCCCAAGTCGGTAAGCTCCTTTACACCACTAAACGACGCCGTTTGAGTTATGAAGGATCCCAACCGTTGATCTCTTTTGATCTAAGGGTTGGGAACTCCCCACCTAGTTGATATTTAAGTGTCCAAACACTCCCCACCCCCTTCATTTGCAAAGTCTAACACCCCCATACCCCTTCTCTCTCTCGTCTCTCTCACCCCACCAGTTCGCCGCCATCCCTCGCCTTAACTCCGCCGGCCGGAAATCACCTCCGGCTTCCACCAGAATTTCACCAGACGATATCCTTTTCATTATCAACCACCTCCCACCATCCGTTTCCTCAAAAACTCGCCCCAAAATGAGTAATTTCAAATCTGAAAAGTGAAAACCCTAATTTTCACTTACCCGCTGAACCGAACATCTTCAATAGCTCCTACTTACATGGATCGATAGCTCTCGTTGAGGGCTATTGATTCATGTGGGTTTGAGTTATTTTCAAACCCCGCCAGAGCCCGGCAAGGTCCGACGATGTCACATTTTCCGACCAAACCCTTTAACGGGTATCCCCTTTTCCTTTTTTATATTTATTATTTATTTTTCTGTTTCTTTTCTGATAGTATGAAAACTATGAACATGTTAATCACTATTTTTGGCATCACTGATTTGATTCGAGTCCAAACATACTGATAATAATCATGCTTCAGTTAGTGTGCATTTAGTAATATACATGTTTTTGGTTTAGGTTTTTTTTATCACTATTCTTCGTGCATATATGACTGTTTCTGCCTCTGTTCTTTCCTGTTCGTTTTATTTTCCTTTGGCTAGGCTAGATTTTGATTCTTATTGTCATGTACATGCCAATCAGGTTAATACTTTGGAATGATAATCGTTTGTTAGAATTAGTTGTCCTATTAATCGTCAGTTAAAAGTTCTCTAGCTTTTAATCATAGTTTGTTGATTAATCATCGATTAATTATGATTCCATTTTGATTTCGTTTGAATTATTTGACTCTTTTCTTTAATCCATTTCTGATTTGTCAAACTGATTTTGAATTGGGGATTCACACCTGAGTTGTTAATTCATATATTATGATTTTAGCATATGTCTGCTCAGTGTTGGTCATTTCTTCAGATCAATTGATTAAGTAAATTGTAATTAGGGATTTATTTGGTTAAGATAATAAAAGAACCAGCCACATTTAGATTTAAATTGAATTAAACAAAAATCAGTTAACCTAAGTTCAAAGGACTAAACTGATTGTCTTAAATTAAAACTAGAATTAATACCTAATAATAAAATTAACCTAAACCTAGGTAACTAGTGAGTATGGTTGGAAGACAACTCTAGGAACCTAATCAACTAACCCTTAATTAACTAACTTAACCCTAGTTAAGAATACCTATTAGTCTTAATAAACTAAAGGGTCTAATTAGGATTAATTAACTAAAATAAATCATTTAACCTAGTCTTAATAATTAGTTAAGTTTCTGATTTTAGGTAATTGAGTTAATTAATTAAACTAAATCAATTAGCTTAGGTTAAGGAATTAAATTGATTGATTTACATTAAGCTAAACCTAGTTGACTAATAGGAACTTAATCGATTAACCTTTAACTAATTAACTTAACCCTAGTTAAGAATAACTCGTAGTTAACTAAAGAACATAACTAAGATTAACTAACCAAACTTTAGATAATAACCCAAGTGAACTTAACCTGGATTACCCAATGGTAAATTCAGGGACTCTAAGAGGTACATTAGGTAACTCAGTTTATTAAATCCATTTTTTAAGGGTAAAAGGGTCTTTTAATAGGTAGGAAAGTTCTAGAAAAGGGAAGGTGTCCCAAAGATAAGGGTGACAGCTGCCCTATGCACTATTTTGTACTATTTTCAGCTCTTGAATGAGGAATATGCAAAAGCATATCCCATCCTTGAGCTCCCTATAAATAGACTCTCTCTTTACATATTCTGGACCTTTTTTTGGACAAAAAAAGAACTTCTTTTTATAGAGTGAAATTTTTACACTGAAGAAGCACTATCTCATATTCTGAAATTTCTTTTTCTGAAGATTGAACTTACTATCCTTGCTCACTAAAAATCATTTCCAAACTTATGAAAATGGCTCTTGTTTGTTTGGTGATCTGATACTCAAAGATTTCTTGCATACACTCTCAAACTCTGGTGCTGATTTTTCTACTGCTGGTACTGGTTTTTTCTGGTTAATCTTTTGGTTGTTGCTGATCTTCCCTCTTTATTTTCTGTATTGTTGTTACGTGACCTTTATTTGGTCAGGACTTTTGGGCTGATTTTCTTTTCAAACGGTATGTAATTGTTGATATTATTGAAAGGCTCAAAAATGTGAATTTCATCTTCCTCTTTGCTTGAATTTGTCTCCTTCTATAACTGAATTTTTGTTATTTTTTTCTCTCTCTCTAATCTGGTATGAAATCTGGAAGTAGGACTGATTAATATGTTGATAATAAAATCTGAATATGCATGTCTATATTCTTGAAATCAGAATGTATTTTGTAGTAGATTTCATCTTTGTGTTTGTTTCTTAGTCTATTAGTAAAGTAAATTGCATTAAGGTAGATGAATTTGACCTTTCAATGGTCAAATTCAACCTATAATAGTGCACAAAACAGTAGTATAGATAGTTGAATTTCACCCTCAAAAGGATACAAAGTATGCACTTAAGAGGGCATTAGAGTTGAGGAATCTGAACCTCTGAATGGTCAGGTTCATCCTCTAAAATGCCTAAATAAGATAGTCTCTATATGGTTTGGAATTATGTTAAGTTAGCACTAGGGCAGATGAATCTGACTTCCTAATAGTCAAATTCACCCCATGGTAGTGCATAAACAGTAGTTTAGCTTGTTGAAAATCATCCTTCAAAGGATATTAGTGTGTAATTAGGAGGAGCCTTAAGGAAGTGAATCCGAAGTCGCAAAATAGACGGATTCACTCCTCAAAGTGCCAAGAGTGGTCAAAAGATTTGACTAAACGTTAGCTTGAATGAGGATGACTATCAATAGTCTCAACGAAATAGCCTCAGTGGATTTGAATCTGACTCCTCTCCATGGTCAGATTCATCCCAAATGAATAAAGAACTATGTTCAGTAGTGTTTGAAATTGTATCAAGGGTAAAGCGAATCTGACCTTTTCATGGTTAAAATTCCTTCCATATAATGATACATAAAATCCTTTGGTTGGAGGTTTTACAGGTGCTGCTATTAAGATTAACCAAAGATATGTCTAGCTAAAGCAGTAATTTCAAGATCTTATTTAGCTCATGAGTAATTTTTTTCTTCTTAGAGTTGTAATAGAAGTTATTAGTATAAAACAACGCTAAAAAATATGAATCTGATCCAATGGTCAGGTTTATCCCAATTAAAAGTGCTCAAATGTTTATAAGTGATTGTCTACTTTCAAAATAGCATCCAGAGAACCGGACCTGACCCTTCCCTAATGGGCAGATCCATTCTCTACTGATGCATAAGAGCTCAATCTTGTTCGAGGCTCAATGGTAACTGCAGGTCCACATAGAGGTAACCATTAGCTTCTAATTAATTAATTAATTCTTAGTATTTTGTTAGAAAATCTCTTTCATAGTACAAGTGATGTAAGAGTAAGTTTATTAGACCATGTACACATTTATTTCAGTGTTGTAATAAATTGGACTAGACATTATGATTTTAATCCTCAAGTTGTCATTTCTTCTTATTAACGTGACATCACAGGAAGTTTATTATATTTTTTTGTAACTATAAACATTCATGTCTTGTTTTTCTGTTATCTTAAAATATCCATGTAATACAGCATCCAATGATCAATACTTGATTGGAATTTGAAAACCCCTTCTCATTCTGCGTTTCAATTTGTGTAACTTATCTCAAACCTGTGGATTTTCTTTATACGTGAATATTACATTTCAAAACAGCATTGTCTAGGGGTTAAAAGGATAGTAATTATCCAAATCTGATTCTGATTTTTTTAAAGTTGTTGAGTAGCTATTCCTGCTAGTATCCTTGATTAGTCATGCTTGGCTAAATTTTCTAAACTACCTGTCCTACGAACTAGCCACAATTAGGGTTGGTCAAAAGAGTTGAAACAATTTGGGGCTAAAATATGGACATAGCCCGAAACATGCTATCTTTAGATTAATGAAATTCACTTTTAGGTAATCCTTAGGTAGAATGAATACCTTTACTTTGAAACTTGACAAAAATTGATCATTATCCCAGAATTACAATAAACTACACTCGGGAGTGGCAAATCATGCCCCCGACCCTTAACTCTAAATAACTAATAAAAATACACATAGCAATCAGGGGTGCATTTCATGTGACGTTTTTGCCATGTGCTAAAAAACAACAAGTGTATGCCATCGTAACTTGTCCAAGATAAATCCTTAAACATCCTAATCGATCTTAAAACTAAAAAGCTCTTTCAAAAAATAGAAAACTCGAACATTGCCACAAATGGGCATTATAAAACCGTCACGACCATAGTCTTGACTACGTAATCTACACGCGGGTGTGACAACTCATGTCCCCGTCTTCAACTTCCCNGATAATTTAGGCCAAATATTAATAGTTAAGCGACCGTGCTAGAACCACGGAACTCGGGAATGCCTAACACCTTCTCCCGGGTTAACAGAATTCCTTACTCGGATTTCTGGTCGCAGACAAATTAAAACAGAGTCAAAATTTCCTCGGTTTGGGATTTTAAAATAAAATAGTGTCCCGGAGCATCGTCAAAATCTGGGTGGTGACTCTAAAAACTAAAATAAATCCCAAATCCAAATAATGTCAAGTGGAAAAGCTCCCTTATTACCTTCATTAATATGGGGGGTGGAAAAAGGAGGTGTGACAGCTCTGGCGACTCTGCTGGGGATCGAACCCAGAATCTCTAGTTCAGGGTTCAAGAATTCGAGCTTATATAACTGTTATGTTTCGGCTTTTATTTTCTGATTTTATGTGTTTAAACCTGACGTGCGAATTGCCATATTTACCGCTTTGATATTTATCTAAATTGGATATAAACTGTGTTGAAACCCCTCTTCTCTCTAAGTCTTCTAAATCATCTGGGAAGTGTGCACTTCATGTGACTTATTTTCTGTTAGAGTCATATCCAAATTTTAGAACGAGGTACGGACAAGTTGCAAAGCCGGTGAAGCTTCTGTATTCCCGGTACGCTGCCCCCCCCCCCCCGGCTCGAGTTGTCCTCTCAGGTAATCCTGATCTAGAACAAAACCCCAAGATTTAAACTTAGTATAACATAGCCACATGCCAGATCCCTAGTAGGAAAGATTATTTGCATCACGTGCATTTGACTTGGGGGACTTAACACAGGGGTTGGGTCCGTCTAGGACAGGTGTACCCCAAAAATAAAAGACTGCCCTGATTAATCTTACCTGCTACATATGCATTTATTTGTTTCAGCTTCTGTATTGACCGGCTAAAATAATAAAAAAAACGAACAGAAAAACCAAGAGTGAGGTAGAATAGAAAATTCACCCTATTTCAAAAATCCTCGTATTTATCCCGAAACTCTGCCAAAATTTCTGAAAAATAATATTCCAAAACAAAATGATTGGGTGTCTATTTTTAATCAGTCAGGATTTTCCCGAACTATGCATCGTTTGATTCTCACCGGTGTGGATTACGTAGGCAACCCTCATCGGGTCCAACTCTATTTTTCAAAATAAAATTAGGTGACGCCATTATAGACTGATTGCCCAAGTAGGGCACCGGAAGTCCGTTTTTGCAAAAGTGTCCGCCTGTGGTTTGTCTTTAAATTTCCACCCAATTTGCAAACACAACCTTAAAAACTTCCTACCCAAAGTATCGAAGGGTCGTATTCGCAAAAATGGTCCATTACAAAACCCCTGTGCAAAAAATAACACTTTTCAAAATTTTTGTAGTTTTAATCAAAAACGAATGTGCATGATGAATACAGTTGAAAACTTTCCCTTCAGGGCAGTCGAGGAAATCCCTCTAGGACTCCATATGCGGTGGAGCGACTTGGGGGAATCTAGTAGAAAGTCTATTATGAAAGCTTTAGGCGGACTTACTGGTCTTCTAAAAATCAAGTCGAGGTTGGACATCGTCGAGGCTCTAGTACCGTTTTGGGATCCCGCCCACAACGTGTTCCACTTTTCATACTTTGAATTGACGCCCACGCCAGAGGAAATAGCAGGGTATGCTGGTCTTAATGACAATCTTAGAAGTCGGTACCCACTGGCACCCAGGGCGGTGACTGCACATAAGTTTTTGGATCTGTTGAACATTAGTCGGGACGTCCAAGACCCACACCTGTCCGAAGGTTTATGCACTTTCTATTTTCTTTACAAACGTTATGGATATCACCAGGGTTATGAGGCTAACAACACTGGTCTAACTCACAAAGATCAGGCTAAATGGGAAGCCCGTCGGGGGGGCTAGCTTTTGTGGTAGCATTCTTGGGCACCTTGATTTGCCCAAGAAGTGACGGATCCATAGATATTGGGCTTGTAGGAATGGCAGATTTCATGATGAAAAAATCCAATGGCACACTTATACCGATGGTCTTAGCCGAGATTTACCATGCTCTGACAGTTTGCTAATCTAGGGGAAAGTTCTTTAAGGGGTGCAACCTTCTTCTACAAATCTGGTTGATCGAGCACCTCTGTCACCGCCCAGGCTACATGAACTACGAATTAACCAGTTTGAATTGCATCGAGGAACATGGTACTCGGGTAAAGGGACATAAATTTCCTGAGGGCATAGAAGCTTGGCACTCATACTTGAGTTCATTGACTGCCGACCAAATCGAGTGGACGTTCGGGTTGCTCCCTGTCGGCGAGGTTATCAATATGTCTGTTGAGGTTTGCTATCTCATGTTAATGGGCCTGCGAAACATTCAGCTATATGCCCCACACCGGGTCTTACGCCAGTTGGGGGGACAACAGGGTGTTCCCCATGATGAGGACTTAAGCCAACAAGCCATTGAATTATGCCCGAGAGCTGCATTTCCTGAAGGCAGGGTCCGTCAAATATGGAACGAGTGCAGGTTTTTAGAACCTCAAACTCGGGTTAGAAAATTATCTAAAGGGGAAGTGGAGCCCGCCTACACTTATTGGTATGGCATAAGAGGCAGAGAGCATCAAGAGCAAGAACGACCCGCAAAGAGACCCCACGTGCAACAATTTACTGAGCAAACACAAGAGCACTGGGCTTGGTTAGAAAAGGAAAATAGCTACCAAGCTACCATAAGCAAGTTGGAAGCCCAGATCAGGGAAATCAAATTTGAAAACATTCTACAAACTGCCACAATTGAAGCGGAGAAAAATAGGTTAACCCAAGAAAATGAAGTTCTCTGGGCCCAGATACAGGAATTAAAAACAGCTGTTGAGAACCTAGAGAGAAGCAGAACTGATGAAAGGCTTATCAACAGTCTGAGGCATAAAGTGTGCAGCTATGAGAATGATCTAGACAAAGCTGAAGAAGAACTGGCCGGAGTTCGGGCAAGATTAACAAGAAGTGTCGAGGAAAGAACAGAGTTTGTCCAGAGACTGAAAAGGAAATATGACCAAGAAGTCATAGGCTTGAAGGAAAAGGTGTCCATCCTCGAGAACGAAATGTCCAAACAGGCAAAAAAGTTCAAGGCAGACAGGGAACAATGCTATACCAGTTGGAGGAAGATTTTCAACAATTGCAAGAAAAGAGTCATAAGGACGCCCATGTTCTAAAAGCTAGGTCTCAACAGATCGGGTGCTTACTCCAGGAAAAGGGCATTATCAGGCAAAGGGTCAGAGAAATTGCGGATTATATTGTCGCAAAATGCCAAGAGTGTGAAGATATGACTCAGACCACCTTGTTCTCGGCAGTAATGATATTCGTCCACAAGATAATGGACGACCTACACCGCCTCCAGCAAGGTTTGGTACGGAGGCCCGTGGCAAGACCGAATGATGTCCCACGGGACCCTGGAGCAGTAGAAGCACTCATGTATTCTTGATGTCCTTTTCGAGTTTGTATTTCATTTTCCTGTTTGATTCTACTTTAAGTCTTTGTAGTTTCTTTAAAATTTCCAAGAAAATATGTCGGAGTCTTTTGTAATGAATGAAAGCTGGAAGTTTTTTCCTTTAATTAAATGAAAATTCGAAAATGCTTATGTCCTTTGGTATATATTTCATGAACTACGTGATGATCTGATTCACACGGCGCCGTGATACGTAGGCAATCCACATAGGATTTGGTCATAACCATAAGAAAAGAAACCGAGCGAGGAATAAAAGAGCGGAAACAATAACAGAAGAAGGGAAAGAATGACAAAAAGCGAAAAGCCGAGAAATAAAGTCGGGATGAAGTACACAACTGTTGCAAAAACATATAGAAAAGCATTTAAATTGCTCAGGTCCATTGCATACCCCAAACATGCGATTGCCTATGTGATAAATGTTTCAACCTACCATTTTGTTGGTTCAATCTTAAAGGTATTTTTAGGTGGTTGGTTTTGCAGTAACCTGGCTTCCCATCCTTACTTCACTAGATCAAAAGGGAGCATAGAAATGACGTCTGAAAGTCACTTACCAATCGTCAACTCTTCCGTGGAAGACCTAAATCCAGCCATCCCAACATCTGAGTTAGCAACAGCTGAAGAAAACAGGACTCTGCGTTGCCGCATGCTGGAAATGTGGACGCATGGTCCAATGGTAGGGAACCACCCAGTACCATCCCGGGTTTCCCAGAGATAATTCACAAGGCAGGCGGGACATCCAACATCCCCATAAGCTACCCAGCCACGCCGTTTGGATATCCAACTATGTCGGCTCACTGTGTCGGAAGGCCTTCTGAGGTTCACCCCCAGGCCCTGTTTTCCGGTGTGTCTTCCAACATCTTCACTGCACCACCAATATCTTCCACGACCCCACCGACTATCTCTGGGCCAATTTTTGAGCCGCCAGCATTCACATTCCAAACACCATCCGTCCATCTGGATACCACTCATGTTACTCCCAATGCATACCCCCAACAAACTCAGTCTGGGGTCACTTTGGGACAAGATGAGAAAAGCCCCGAGCACGAAGAAATGGCCCGAAAAATGAAGAGTATTGAGCAGAGCCTCAAGAATATACAGGGGTTGAGCGGGCAAAAAAGCGTCTCCTATGCAGATTTGTGCATGTTCCTACACGTCCACTTGCCTCTTGGGTTTAAAACCCCCAAGTTCGAAAACTATGACGGACATGGGGACACCATAGCTCATCTGAAAAGGTACTGCAACCAGCTCCGGGGAGCAGGTGGGAAAGAGGAACTTCTCATGGCATATTTTGGAGAAAGCTTGACGGGAATTGCATCAGAATGGTACATGGATCAGGATATATCCCGCTGGAACATATGGGATGACCTGGCACGGGACGTTGTCCGGAAATTCAAATACAATGTGGACATCGCTCCCGATAGGAACTCACTATCCAATCTCAAAAAGAAACCCTCAGAAAGGTTCAGAGAGTATGCCATCAAATGGCGCGAGCAGGCCTCCAGGGTCAAACCTCCGATGGATGAGGTTGAAATGGTCAGCGTCTTTCTACAAGCACAGGAAGCTGATTACTTCCAAAATATGATGTCCGCCATGGGCGAACCATTTGCGGAAGCAATCAAAATTGGACAAATGGTGGAGAATGGTCTAAAAACTGGTCGTATCCTGAGCCAATATGCCATAAGAGCAACCTCCCAGGCCATCCAAAGCGGATCCGGGAGTGAAACCAATAGAAAAAAGAAAGAAGAAGGGGCCATGATGGTTTCCAATGTCAGGAAGCCTCGACAATACCCACGTCCATTTCCCAAAGCTTCCCAACATTACTATCTTCACCAAGACGCAGCTTATGCTACGCCCCCTCTTCCCTATGCGGTAATGAATGCTCAACCACATCCCAGGCCACAACAACAATACAATCATAATAGAGCTCCACCTCTGAGAAACAACCATCCTCCCCCAGCTCCATGTAATCCACGCCCTCCCCAAAACTACCTGTATAACACCTACTCCCGTGAACCACCAAGGAAACCCAACTTCACTCCTATCGGGGAGCCGTATTCAAGCCTCTTCCCAAAATTAGTCCAGATGGGGCTTCTACAACCCGTACCTCCGACCAGGCAAAACCCAGCATTAGTATCATACAAGCCGGGAACCAATTGTGCCTACCATTCTGGAGCAGGAGCGCATGACACGGAGGAGTGTTGGACCCTCAAAAGGGTCGTGGAAAACCTTCTAGAACAAAAGAAAGTGGTGTTGAGGGACAAAGAAGCTCCCAATGTGACGAACAATCCACTACCCATTCACAATCATGGGCCCGTCATCGGCATGATTTGTGAGGACCAGGATTTCGATCCAGCTCTAAAGGCCATCATCGCCATCGCAGATGTGGAAAGAAAGCCCAAGTCGGTACCCAAACCATTCAAGGAGATAAAAAAGAGTAACCCCGTCCCCTAGGTCACGGAGAAGGCTGAGACTGAAAAAAATAGGGGACCCTCTAAAGACGTTGTCCTTTACATACCCAAGGCACCCAGGAAGGAACAAAGTGTGTTGAGCCCTCCCAGAAGGTTACAATTCAACAAGGCAATAATGAACGGCCTAAAAATGTACGTTCCAAAAAGGACGTATGTGGCACGGGGGCAAATAATTTCACCAAGGCTGAATGAGCCCATGGTTATTAGCCGCTCGTCGCAAACTCACATGAAGAATACTACTGCCGTCCCCTGGAATTACCACATGACGGTGGTGACGTACAAAAGGAAAGAAATTACTGGGGAAACAGGCGATATAAACTCATCAGAAAAATACCTCGACCTGGAAGAACTGAACAAAAGCAAGTTGAAATGCTTTCCACCTAAAAGTCCGATCAGTGCTGGAGGCGGAAGAATTCTTCAAGAATATGAAAACCGTTGAATAATCCATAATTGAGGAGCTCAGAAAGTCCCCCACTCAGGTCTCATTTCTATCCTTGTTGGTAAAAGCAAACAAACATCAGAAAATCCTGATCAAAACCCTTAACGAAGCATACGTTCCGGCCAACACCACAGTTGAGCAAATGGAAAGAATGGCAGAATGATTTTTTTAAGTCAACCGGATCTCACTTAGCAAGAATGACTTGCCCCCGGAAGGGGATGCCTACAACAAAGCCTTCACCTAACTGTTAAATGTGAAGGTTACTATGTGAAAAGGGTTATGATGGATGGCGGATCTGGGGTTGATATTTACCCTCTATCGACCCTACAAAGAATGGAGATCGGGACTGAGAGAATTAGGACCAACAATGTGTGCGTCTGTGCATTCGATGGTATCAAGAAAGACACGATCGGGGAGATTGATTTGGTCTTGACAATCGGACCTGTAGATTTTGAAGTGACATTCCAGGTCATGGATATGGATACTTCCTACAATTATCTCCTGGGAAGGCCTTGGATCCATGCAGCAGGGGCACTTCCATCTACTCTCCACCAGATAGTTAAGTTCAAATATGAGGACCAGGAAATCGTTGTACATGGGGAAGACGAGCAATCTATTTACAGGGACCCATCAGCCCCATGCATGGAAGCAAGAGAGGGCAGCGAGCACATAGTATATCAGGCTTTCGAGATTGTGGTTGTGGACCAGCATGAGGAAGGAACCCCGTGTCCTCAACCCTTCCTATGAAATGCTTCAATTATGTTCGCCAACGACATGATTAAACATGGGTACACACCTGGAAAAGGGCTCGGGGTGTCCTTGCAAGGCATTAAAGAACCCGTCACTTTGCCTACCAATAAAAAGTTTTTTGGCATAGGGTTTCAAGCTACTCCCGACGATGAACAATGGGCTGACCAACGTAAGAAAAATGATTGGGTATTGCCTCAGCCAATCCCACACATCACCGCATCATTTGTCAATCCAAAATACGTGGAGGAAGAGGAAGAGGCTTTCACGGCCGAAGAAATAGAAGAAATATGCGGAGCAATGAGGCAAATGTTGTATGAGGCCCATATGGTCCAACCAGGAGAAGGCTCCAGCACTGCCAAAGTGCAGTATATGGGGCCTGACGCCAAGTTGCAAAACTAGAAGGCTACTCCATTCAGGCGGGAGTCCCGGTAGTTCAGCTTTTGCCATGCTTTCTGCACTATGAGTTATTTCAGGGTGTAACTAAAGTGTTTTTAAATTCTTGCCTTTAAATTTCGATGTAAACCCTCCTATGTTCAAATTCAATGAAATGAAATCAAAATTTCATCATCTATTATTCTTTCTGATTTTTGTTTACTTTTCTTATTTTTCAGTCCTAATAATGCGGCTTTAAAAAATATCACATGCTTGCGGACTTCATGCTCTGATATTAATACGCCGTCTAACCTCGAAATAATGAATCAAGAACTAGAATATGACAAAGAAGAAACTTTTAGGGAAATAAATCGAGAATTGGAACAGTTCGAGAATAAGCCTAAGCCTAACTTAAACGAAACAGAACCCGTTAACTTGGGCAATGAAGAAGAGATTCGAGAAACCATGATAATCGTCAACACGGATGAAAAGACTAGAGACGCCTTGATTCAACTCCTATTTGAATTCAAAGACGTGTTTGCTTGGTCCTACGACGACATGCCCGGACTAAGTATGGACTTGGTGGTACACAAATTGCCAACTTACCCCCGTCATCCACCTGTCCAACAAAAGCAGAGGAAATTTAAACATACATGAGTGACAAGATCAAAGAAGAAGTCGCTAAATAACTAAAGGCTGGAGTAATCTGAGTGGTCCAATACACCACTTGGCTGGCCAATATGGTTTCGGTGCCTAAAAAGGATGGAAAGGTCCGAGTATGTATCGACTACCGAGATCTGAATAAAGCAAGTCCCAAAGATAATTTTCCACTTCCAAACATACATATCCTAGTTGACAATTGTGCCTAACATGAGGTACAGTCTTTTGTCGATTGCTATGCCGGATATCACCAGTTGTTGATGGATGAAGAGGATGCAGAAAAGACAGCTTTCACTACACCCTGGGGAACATACTGTTACCGGGTCATGCCATTTGGTTTAAAGAACGCTGGGGCAACTTATATGAGGGCCATGACCGCCATATTCCACGACATGATGCATCAGGAGATTGAGGTTACGTGGTGATGTGATCATTAAGTCCAGAACTCAAAGTGACCATGTGCAGCATTTGAGGAAATTCTTCGAACGCCTGCGCAAATATGATTTGAAATTAAACCCAGCCAAATGCGCTTTCGGAGTTCCATCCGAAAAATTACTGGGATTTATAGTCAGACGACGTGGCATTGAGCTGGACCCGACAAAGATAAAATCTATTGGGGATCTCCCACCCCCAAGAACCAAGAAGGAAGTCATGAGTCTGTTGGGTAGGTTGAATTACATCAGCAGGTTCATCGCTCAGTTGACCTCCACATGCGAGCCTATATTCAAGCTGTTGAAAGATGCAGCCATCAAATGGACAGACGAGTGCCAGGATGCTTTCGACAAGATCAAAGAATATCTGTCAAATCCTCCAGTGTTAGTCCCACCAGAATCAGGGAGACTTCTGTTCCTATACCTGACGGTGCTAGAAAATTCTTTTGGGTGTGTTCTAGGTCAATACGATGTAATCGGGAAGAAATAGCATGCCATTTATTACTTAAGCAAGAAGTTCACAAGCTACGAGGCCAAGTATTCTCAGTTAGAAAGGACTTGCTGCACTCTAACTTGGGTTGCTCAGAAGCTCCGACATTATTTGTTGGCTTATACCACCTACCTCATCACGAGGCTGGATCCTTTGAAGTACATATTCCAAAAGCCAATGCCCACAGGAAGATTAGCAAAATGGAAAATCTTGCTCACAGAATTCGATATTTTCTATGTCACTCGCACAAATATGAAAGCTCAAGCATTGGCCGATCATTTAGCTGAAAATCCGGTTGATGATGAGTACCAACCCTTGAGCACTTTTTTTTCGGATGAAGAAATCAACTCCGTCGAAATAATCTCGGAAGGCGCTGACACCTGGAAAATGTTCTTCGACGGAGCAGCCAATGCGAAAGGTATTGGGATAGGGGAAATCTTGATTTCATCCACAGGACAACACTACCCTGCCTTACCTCATGTTCGAAATCCACCACCACATTCGAAAGTTATGATGGAATTCTTGTGTTACCTCATATTGGTATGTTAAGTGCGGGAAGCAGTATGTAACTGGGATTAAGAATCGAGATTTAGGTCTGATGTTTATAAGGATGTCATGAGCTCGGAAGATCAAGGCAAAGTGATTTGAAAGTTCAGTGTAAGCTGGTGTTATCTTTAGTGCACCTGAGATTGATATTCGGTGAAAGAGGCTTTGTACCCTGGTCATGGGTTCTTGATGTGTTTTGCAGCCTTAGTGTAGTCGGTGTTATGGATGTGCAGACTTGTTGCCTTGTGTGGAAGGTCGTGGAAGCATGACCGCAAAGAGATTGTATAAAGTTTGACATGTATCCACTTGATGGATTTCAGATTTGGACTGAGTATGAAGAAGTGCAATATTGCTTAAATTGAAAATTTACGCCTGGAGGGCATTCGGTTCAGTTGATTATGGATTATGGGGTGTTAGTCCGGTGATGATGGTTGTTCTCGTGTATTATGAGAAAAGGTGGTTAATATGGACCTAGGTTTGCTAATAGCTAAGTTTGGTACGAGCGAAGTGGCTCGACATTTGTGGATGGATTTAAATATAATTATAGGTTCCGTGTGAGCCAGGCATCTTCCTTTCAGTAGAGCGCTTTTCATGGAAAGGAATTAGAACAACGGGTGTTGTTCCGTCTTCGTCAAATTTATGTGTTATTGTGATTATGTCGTACGAGTTGTGAAACGGCTTGATAATTTCTCTTGTGTTGAGGTCCCGCATAGCGGTGATGTTATGTGAGCAGGACAACTCTTGAGATCCAGGGTATATATATATATATATATCGCATCTCAGTTGTGCTTGAGTTTTGTAGCCTATGGATTTATCAGTCTCCCCAGGATGGTATTATGCACTTAGCGTGCTTGTGATCGATATTCAATAATTCGTAATTGTGAGCAAACCATCTCCGTATATATATCTTCTTATGTAAATTTTATGTGTGGATCGGGTGGCACGTCGCAACGGGTATGTTATTCGGATCAGGTTGTTCGCCGCAACAGTGTGATGATGAGAAGGGTTCATATGTATTTATTTTCTTGTTATTTATTTCCTATTTTCTGGTAAGAATTCATATTAGTTTCGCGAGCTGAGTAGTTCCGTCCTGAGTCGTTTCTTATTATCATGTTCGAGTTATAGCCTATTGGTGCGATGTGGTATCATGTGAGGTTGTTGGTCAAGTTGGGGTGGTTTGTTGTCTGAGCAGTTCGTACTGGGTGAGATGAGATTTTCGGACCAGGGATCAACACGATAAGGTTATGAAGTGTATATTAAAGAACAAATACCATCATTCAAGTTCATAACGAAAGTGACGAATCTAACCAAGATGAGGTATTCAAGGATTTGTTAACTCTGCAGTTGAGTGAGAATTTCTGCGCATTCCCTCTGTTGTGGTTGTATCACCAGCATTATGGCAGGATGTCTGTATAATTGTTATGAGGTGCATCAGGAGCATCAGATTCGTGGACCTTGGCTAATAAGGTTCAGGGAGCGTCGTTGTGGTCAAACGATGATTTATGCGGTGCATGGTGCCGATTCAGCAAGGTTATGCAGTTATGATCTGGTATATCGTGTGCTAGTTGATGCAGTGCTTATATATATTGAAACTAGGCATGGCTAGAGAAATTTCAGGTGTTTGAATGAATTCTGAGCTTATTATATGGATAAAGAAGAAATCTCCAGATTTGATCAAGTTATTGTGCTCGAATGGGTTGTGGTATCACGGGCAGGTGCTCGATATGTTAAACAGTCATTTCAGGTAACTCCAGAGCAGTTCTTAGCACGTTCGAGGACAAACGTCGGTTTAAGTGGGGGAGAATGTAACAACCCGACCGGTCGTTTTATGCTCTAGCATGTCGTTCAGCGGTTTGAAGTCGTGAGCAGCTTCGTTTCAGGTATTATGACCTGTGGGCATGGTCGGAATTGAATTCCAAGAAGTTTAGAATTGATTTGGAAAGAAAATTCTCATTTCAGAAGCCTTAAGTTGGAGAAATCAACTAAGATTGGAATTTTGAGTAAACGATCTCCGAATCAGGATTTGAAGGTTCCAGCAGGTTCGTATGATGATTTCGGACTTGGGTGTATGTCCGGATCAGATTTTGGATAACCCGGGAGCGTTTCGGCGTATATTGTGGAAGTTAGCATTTTAGAAGGATTTCATGAATTTGGGCTTGAAGTGCATATTAGTGAGGTTGGTGTCTGTTTGGTATTCCGAGTCCGGGAATAGCTCCGTATGGTGATTCTGGAATTGGGAGCGCGATCAGAAGTGAATTTGGATGTTCGTAGGTCATTTTGGAGTCATTTGGCTAAAGATAGGAATTTGAAGGTTTTTGGGAAATTCGGTCGGAAGTGGAAATTTTGATATCGAGGTCGGAATGCGATTTCGGAAGTTGGAGCAGGTCCGTAATGTTGAATATGACTTGTGCACAAAATTTGAGGTCAATCAGACGTGATTGGATAGGTTTCGGCATCGGATGTAGAAGTTTGAAATTCTAAGTTCTTAAAGAATTGGATTTGAGTGTGATTCGTGATTTCGGCGTTGTTTAATGTGATTTGAGGGCTCGAGCAAGTCCGTGTCATGTTTTAGGACAGGTTGGTGTGGTTGGACGGGGTCCCGGGGGCCTCGGGTGAATTCTGGGTGGTTAACGGATCAAAGTTGAAGTTGGAAAAAGGGCTGAAGTTGTTGTCATCTGGTGCAACCGCACCTGCGAAGCTTTGACCACAAGTGCAGAGCCGCAAGTGAGGCGTGGGCGCCGCAGGTGCGAGTGTGGGATTGGCTTGGCTGGGGACCGCAGGTGCGATGGATATTCCGCACTTGCGAAGCCGCAGGTGCGAACAGTGGGGCATAGGTGCGATTTGGGCTGAAGTTGAGGAAACCCGCAAGTGCGGGAGATTTGGTCGCACCTGCGGGATCGCAGGTACGGAGGAAGGACTGCAGGTGCGAAAAGATGCCTGGGCAGAATATTTTAAAATCGGGTTTGTGCCATTTCTCTCTCATATTTCATTTGGTTGAGACGATTTTTGGAGAGCTTTTCAAGGGGGATTTCATCAGGGATCAGAGGTAAGTTGTTTCTACTTGTTTCTAAGGCTAAATACAAGATTATATGCATGATTTGATATGGGAAATTGGGGGGAAATTGGGTTTTCTGAAGAAAAACCTAAAAGAAGTGAAAATTTGGATTTTTAGCCACGAATTAAGCATGAATGTTTGAATAAATTATATATTTGAGTTAGTAAAGCTATGGGTAGAATATATCTTCGAGAATTTCGGTTTTCCGGGCAAAAGGGCCCGAGGGCATTTCATTTCTCCGAGCGGGGTCGGGAAAGTATATAATCTGAATTGGCTATGAGTATTAGGATGAATTTTCAATGTTTTTCCATTATGTGGTAGTTTCGGAGCGTTGTGCGTCTTTTGGAGTCATCGGAAGGGCTTGGGAGTCGGTGTTGGAACTTCGGAGCGAGGTAAGTCTCCTTTCTAACTTTGTGAGGGAGAATCGTCCCCTTAGGTGGATTAAATCAGTATATGCTATTATCTTCAGGGGCTACGTATGCACGAGGTGAAGGGAGACTGTGCGTAGCTACTATGATGCCATGTCCGGGTAGCCTAGGACCCACTAGCATGCTTTATGTGTGTACTTGTAACCCTGCATGTAATATTAAACTGCTAATATGACCGAAAATGAAATTTAATGTCTAAAGAAAAGCTAGGGCTCATAATGTTAATCTTCTAAAAAGAAAATTGTTTCCGATATGAATATATATGTACCTGGACTGGGTTGTATCATGGAGTATCACTAAACTTGACAAATGAGTTTCAAAAATAAAGATTTTTAAAACCATATTTCATGTTTCTTTTAATACAGATTTTATCACTTTCCTGAGAAAAATGATTTTCTTGATAAAATACGAATTTATTATGTGGATATGTGTAACTTTGGGTGCGTGAGTCGCTTGAGTGATTCGCGAGCAGGAAGACCTGTATTTGTGTGTGTATTCATATAAGCACCTGAGTCGCATGTATGATTCGCGAGAAGGTTAGCCGTATTATGTTAACTGCGTCACATGATCGATTCGCGAGCGGGGCAGATAGATGCATCTATGGTTCAAGTCGGTCGACCCCTCGGCAGTGCACAGTTTATTATTATTGGTCTGCGCCGTTCGACCCTCGGCATTGCTTGTGCATGATATTTGCTGCGTAGTTGCTATGATATTTGTCTAATTACTGGCCTGAAATGTTAATTGTCGATTGAAATGACAAAGACTTAAAGTTATTAAAAAGACTTTTGGAAGAGGTTGTTCCTTCCGTTGATTTATTATTATTTGATTAAATCACCATGTTGATTAATTGTTAATATGACGAAGATATAAAGTGTTAAATGTGAACGAAATTGAAGGATGTTTAAATCCTGTTTTATAAACTGCCTATGATAAAATCATGCTTAGTGTCACTTGTAAATATTCCAAAGTTGACCTTTAGTAAGTGTCTAAATTGACCTCTCGTCACTATCCCTCTGAGGTTAGGCAGGCGACTTACTGAATACACGTTGTTTTTGTACTCATACTACACTTGTTGTGCATTTTATTGCACAGGTACTTTCATAGCAATATGGAGGATTCGGAGACTTAGGCGAGTTGCATCATCCGAAGGCGATCTGCAGTTGACAGAGTCTCCTTCAGACTGTATTTATTCATATTTTTAAATTTTCTTGTCCAGTTGTATTTCGGACATGCTTTGTGATGATTGTATAAATTTTTAGAAATTGCTCATGTACTTGTGACACCGGGTTCTGGGATATATATTGGGATAATTGCCTAAGTGAAATCTTTAGATCACTGTTTTTTTTTAAATAACAGAATTTTATTTGTTGTCGTATTTTAAATTTAAGAAAAGTTATTTATTTGATTATGAAATGTAAGGAAAGGTAACGATTTCGAAAATGTTAAAACATGAATGTATTTCAACTAATTAAGGATTTGGCTTGCCTAACAGTGGTGTCTGGCGCCATCACGACCTATGAATTTTGGGTCGTGACAAGTTATGTTTGTTAATTCAACTTTGTAAAGTTGAAATCGTCATTGCAGCATGTATACGAGCTAATGTTAGCTTGATAATTGAAGTCTTTGGCTATGAGCATACTGAAGATTCCAGAGCCAAATGACATTACAAAAGTGACAAAGAGAAGTAACACAACTTGATGTAGGAGACATATCATCAACACGTTGGTGTACATTGCAGTTTCTAAAGTGTTTATTTATGCTATGTAAGTGAAACTTATATTTGAAAAGGCACAACAAATTAAATAGTATTAGATACATTTATAAGAAACATTATGGGATAACTAATAATGTAACTCCCCATGGTACTCATAGCAAATTACCAAGAGATTATCGTGTTAATTGAAAACTGATTTCCTTACTTTATGCTACCACAATGTAAGTGATGAATTAACCAATTTATATAGGTAGTGACTTGATCTACGTTCATCATATAACCAGTGTACTGACGAGATTTATTCTTCGGAAAAAAATTAGTTAGTTATGAACTTATTTATATTTCATAAATAATAAATAGTTGTGAACTAATTTGTTTTTCTATCGCATATAACATATCAAAGCTTGATTTATGTTGTGTGCCAAGCTTATTTCTGTTCCAATGCTTAAATATAGTAGGGTGTTCCTGCAACCTTATTCCAAGGCCGGCTCCAAGGTAACGAGTAGTAAGGCCTGTACCTTAGGCCTCAAATTTGATAGGCCTCATTTTTAAAAACTAATAGATTCATAGGTATTTTAAGAAGGGAATTTTTATATTCTTATACACTATATGAAACTATATTACTCTCTCCTACTCAAGTTTTACTATAATTACATTTTATATACACAATTATCATTTATGTACATTTTAAGGGAATTAATGATAATAATTAGTGTCCTAAAATCACTCTAATGTATCTTCCACTTCTCCCACGTTTCTCTTTCCATATTCCATCCCCCTCCCCCACGTATCTTACACAAGAGAGCAGCAATTCCGCCATTGATAATCATTAAAAAGTTTTGAAGCTTTGAATCAACTTAAACAAAACTGATGGTTCATTAACTGATGGTTCGAAGATCAGTCAACAACAATATTTATTAGTAGTTCAAAGTTTTGTAAGTTCACTGCAATATTTTGCACAATCTAGTTGGTCACCTACACATTCGAAGTCAGAGAAAAAATTTAGCTTTTTGTTTCGTTTTTTTCCCTTTAATTTGAATTTGGGTTTTCGAAAAACACTATTTGTTTGAATTGGGTGTTCTTGCAAAGAATTGGGATTCTAAGCAAAAGAAAAGAGAGCAACAATTCTACCATTGACAGTCATTAAAAAGCTTTGAAGCTTTGAATTCGAATTTGGATTTTCAAAAACCATTATTTGTTTGGATTAGGGTGTTGCAAACAATTGAGAATATGGTTTGGAGTTTATATCTCAATTTTGAGGATGTTTTGGTGAAGATTAGATTTGATTTTGGCTGCATTTCAGATTGAAACTCGAAGAAGAAGAAGAAGAAGAAGAAGAAGAAGAAGAAGAAGAAGAAGAAGAAGAAGAAGAAGAAGAAGAAGAAGAAGAAGAAGAAGAAGAAGACATGATACACATTATATTCACGAAATTGTAGTAAAATTGTAGAAAAATTGTATTATGCTGTTTATACATATATGTATTTTTTTTATTTAACTATTCTATGAAAGTTGAATAATATTGTATAAAAATTATATTTAATGGGTATGATATTATAGTTGTATATAACTGGGTAGAAATAATGTAAGAAAATTGTAGATAAATTGTATAATATATAATTAGTTGTATGAAATTTATTTTTACCATGTATAAATCAGATACAAAATATGCAAAAGACATATTGTATAAATTATGTATAAAATTTGTAATTAAGTTGTACTATATTGTAGTTGTATATAACTGAGTAGAAATAATATATGAAAAATTGTGGATAAGTTGCAGATAAATGGTAGATAAGTTGTATAATATATAATTAGTTGTATGAAATTTATTTTTATTATATATAATCAGATACAAAATATTCAAAAAATATATTGTACAAAATTGTATAAAAATTGTATTTGTGTAATAAGGAATAGTGTCAAGAACAGAGAAGTGGTTGAATCTGAAGCCATTTTCATCTATTTTCTTATAAACTTGAAACTTCTTTTGTAAACTTTAAAAGGGTGTATTGATACTGATTTTTGACTTGTTTATTTATAGAGAAAATATGAAGATGTGAACATACTAATTTTAAGTGTAAAATTGAGGCGCTGGATATTTGGTGATTGGCATTATAATATAATTCGATATTATATCCCTATTAGTGTTATTGATATTGCCATTGAGAAGAAAATTGAGCAGTCGGTCACAATATGAAAGCTCCAACTACTTATTTATCATCAGGAATAGTCTATTATTTCTTTTTTGCTTAGCTGCTCCTCGTGGAAGTAATTGCTCCATTCATTCCAATCTACATTAACATGAATATTGTTTTTAGTCTGTGACGTGATAAAATGTTAGATATTATTCATTTTTTATGTAAATACACAATTTTTCAATTATTCAAATTCAATGAACTACTCAACTTTTATACTTTGACGTAATATTTTTTCTATCTCCAGAATCAACATGAGTAAGAGATAATAATTACACTGGGAACGCTTAAAACTGGTTGATTATTGATTTTCATATAGGAAGATTTTGGTATTTATAAGGCGGAAGAAAAATAAAGAAAGAAAAGAGGAGAGAGAAAAGGAAAAGGGTGTAATTACATCCCTTGATTGAAGGCACAAATAATGGATTTGGAGCCTTTTAAGGTGGATTGTATATATTTTGTAAACAAAACTTGTTTACCAAATAATTAACTAAACATGGACATTAAGGGTAATAAAGTTTCAAATAATATATAGGAATGAAAAAATCCCTTTTAAAAATAATATTTAGGACTTTTAATACAAAAGTAGAGTTTTTAATATAAAATAAAAGAAGAACTTTTTAGATATATAAATAAAGTAATAATTTGACTTAATTAAACATGGATATATGAATAGTTTTTTCAATGTTTCAATTTTTTGCTTATTCCTTCATTAGATAACGTGTAAAAGTTTTACTCCTTTTTTCTTAATTTGACCAAGTCAATCTTTCTTTTTTCCAATCTCTTCATATCTTAGAAACCCCTACATATTTTCTATCTTTCTCTTTGATATTTTACACACGCTACAATATTTTAGGCCTTTAACTACCTTCAAAAAGTGTGACATTTGATTAACGGCCACACTTTTTAACTTTAGACAACGCTTTTCTGGAGGTGGCCTAAACTAGCGTAACATTTTCCTTAAAGCCACGCTTTTCAAGTATTTCTTCGAAAACCATGCTTCAAAAGCGTAACCACACTTTTGTTACCTCACTGGCAACGATTTTCTTTTTCTTATGCTACGTGTTTGAGGCGTAGTTTTTGTTATCTTAGAGGCTACACTTTTTAAGTGTGGCAATTTTGTTTGGCTGTAACAATTTTTTTAAATATTTATAAAAGGTACAATTTGTGATTTATTAGTTACATTTTTTACATCCTATAATCACATTTATTTCAAGCATAGACAATATTATCTCATTTTGATTATCTCAAGCACTAAAATTAGCTAATAAATCACTAAAAATAATAATTCATATGCATGTATTTGCAATAAACTTTGAAAAACAAACATATTTCGTGTATTACACCTACTAATAAAGCAATATTTCAAAATATGCGCTGGCAATAAAAAGTACAAAGTGGAATATATTCAAAGATCACAATAGTTCAAAAAGTCTTCAATAGTCACTCTAATAGATCAAATTGACTTATGGCCACCATATCAAATTACATCGCCCGCATTTTCCACCCACATTCAAAATAAAATTAAAATTAGAAATAATATATAGTATGTATTCATATAGAATCATGAATATACAAGACCATGGATTGAAAGAACTTGACTAACTAGCATAGGCTTCCATTGGTTCTATTACAATTGAACAAATAGAGCACAACTTTTGTAACACTTGGGTCGTATCACTAATGATCAATAATTAGCCCTTTAACATCAGTTAGCTGCTCCGGATGTTAAAGGAAAAGAAAATACTTTCAGTCAGTTGTATTTTTGTATTGTCATCAGCACTTCCTATGGTGGTTGTGTGAAAAATATATATCAGAAAGCTGAAGGGAAAAAAGAAAGATGCTTTCCAATATTTGTAATTCATGTCCATTACGGAAAGACAAATATATTGTTCTTATATTACATGATGGGTTACCTCTTCATTTTTCCCAATTCGACTTGACCACTTTACCATCTCAACGTTAGTTGATAGTAATACTACTATATGCTCTTTTAACATATTTTTCCTTAGCTACTCATTTTTTCAGCATTTTAAACTTTTTTATTGACTCTCCTTTGTATAATGATATACTATACATACTTCTCTATAGAATTCTAAACAACTAGTATCTAACCCTTTATGCAAATAAGGAAAAGGATCAAGTTTGGCATTGTACTATCTAAAATTGACCTAAAAGGAATGTAATTTGTCATTGTAATTCCAGAAAATAACTTGAAATAATAAAAAAAAATACCTTTTCAAGAATCAGACATAAGTTGAACCAGAGGAATGTGGAAGAATTTGGCCTCACATAACCCGTGCACTACTCGCATCGACCGAAGAAGGTAGGTTAGATTAGACACACCCTGTTATATCCTGTTGTCAAAATGTTTCCTAGAAAGTGAGACAAAAAAGGCAGTACATAATATCTATTTAGCTTTACAAGGAGAAAAGTGTTACAGAAGTAAAGACCAAAATACAGTATAGTTAATCTTAATCTGCATATAAATAGAGATCACTATGACAGACTTTCTATGTGAGTTCAAAAGATTGAATTGTAGTTTCAAGGATAGAATCAAACAATCGTCTTATTATATATGTCTTAATTTTTTTTTCTTTTTCCATCATTGCAATGGATATCAAAATACTTCACAGAAACTATAAATTTGTGCACAAAAGATATTACTGAGCAGCCGTTGATTGCAGGTCAGTTTTCTCAATATCTCAACTTTACATTTCCTATTTGATTTTCCTTCATACTTAAGACATTTTCTTATTCAATTTAGGTACCTTTCTTGTTTCCACTATTATTTTCTCAGTTTATCAGTTTAATTTGACAAAAGTAAAAATAAAGAGGAGAGGATCAAGTTAGACTTGAATGTTATTGGAAGACTACAAGGTCATAAGAACAACTAGATATTCTTATTCTAATATTAAGCAAATAAAGGATTTTAGTGAAAACATAGGAGAAGGAAGTCATGGAATATTAAGCAAATAAAGGATTTTAGTGAAAACTTAGGAGAAGGAAGTCATGACATTGTTTGCAAAGGCAAACATACCAAGAAAATCTATAATGCAGTAAGAGTCCTACGTAATCTAAATTTCTAAAGGAGGACAATTAATCAACCACAATCATTATATATCAAAATGAAAGTAGTAGGAAAAGCGTAAATGATATCACTACTGGAAGTGAGTCTCCGAGATCAGGCCCTTGTTTTAGTGAAACAAAAAATGCATTCTTTTTTTCACAATGAACTTTCAATAATGATTAGAAAGGAAGTTCATAAACAAAAAAGTGTAGTCTCTTTTATTAGGAGTTTTGTAACGACTCGATCGGTCGTTTTGTGTTATCGGACCCCATTCCCCTAAATAAAAAATTTCATAGCGGCTTATTGTGATTTATGACTTGCGGGGACGGGTGGTTCGGGAGTCGGAAGCGTTTAGAGTGATATAGGAACACTTGGCTCCTTAAGGTTGGTCTTTAAGGCCAAGTTTGACTTCGGTCAAAATTTTGAGTAAACGACCTCGGAATCGAGTTTCGACGGTTCCGCTAGCTTCGTATGATGATTTCGGACTTGGACGTATGTTCGGAATGGATTTTGGATGACCCGAGCGTTCCGGCGCTCAATAGCGAAATAAGAGTTTTCTTAGGTTCATATTGTGGTTTGGGACGTGTTTTTGTGTTATCGAGGTCCAAACGGAATTCCGAGATCGGGAATAGATCTGTTATGTCATTTATGATTTGCTTGCAAAATTTGGTGTCATTCCGAGTAGTATAGGTCGATTCGGCGCATTGTTAGCAAATTCAAGAAACTTAAAGTTCCTAAGTTTGATTCTAGGGGTTTTGAGGTGTGATTTTGAGTTTTAGCGTTGTTTTGGGTGTTCCGAAGGTTAGAGCGAGTCCGTGTTATGATTTGGTACTTATTGGTATATTTGGACGGGGGCTCGGGTGGACCCAGGTGCCTCTCGGGCACCAAACGAGGCCAAAAACCAGCTGAAGTAATTGCTGGTGCACCTGACCTGGTGTGACCGCAAGTGCGGTTGCCCAGTCGCAGGTGCGAGACCGCTCCTGCGGTCCATGCCTCGCAAGTGCGGCTTCAGGTGAGGCTTCCCATTTCTCGCAGGTGCGGACAATATCCGCAGGAGCGGAGCCGCAGGTGCGAGCTCCTCTCCGCAGGTGCAAGCCTAGGCCCCTTGCCCATCTTCCGCAGGTGCGAGTCTTCTCTCACAGGCGCGAGACCACAAGGCGGTCCTTGAGCCGCAGGTGCGGAACCTCTGTTAGGCAGTGGGTTCTTTGAAACTCGGGACAAAATCATTTTCACCCATTTCTTCCTCCATAGTCGACCTTGAGAGCTTGGAAAAGGGCCAAATGACCTAGCTGATGAAAGGTAAGTAATTTCTACTCTAATATTAGCTTAATACATGAAATCCTAGGTAGATTAACCTCCTAATTAGTAAAAATCGAGGGTTAGAGTAAAAACCTAGGGCTTATGAAATTTGGGGAATTACCCACTAAACTAGCTATGAAATCATACCAAAAAAAAACCATATATCAGTGATCCTTAGGGTATGGGTAAGTGTTTCCTTCAAAAAATTTCAGAATCCGAGCATGTGGGCCCGGGGTGTATTTTTGGGATTTTTCAAAGTAGATTGAAATAACTACTTAATTAGGTAAATTTCATACTTTTGAGCATAGTTTAATTCATGTATACAATATTTGACTAGTTTCGAGTCCTTGAGAGACGAGTTTGGAGGTTCGGGCGCGTTCTTGACACGGAAAGTAGGTTCTACATGAGATGAGTCTCCTTTCTAACCTTGTAAGAGGGAATTGTCCCCATAGGTGATTATAAATAATTGCATGTCCTTATTTGCGGGGGCTACGCACGCACGAAAAGATGAGAGTTCGTGCGTAGCTACTATTATGTTATGTTGGGTAGTTCTAGGACTCACAAGCATGTTGTTATGTGCCTTACATGTGTCCCTAAATGTATTTGAGTTGCATAGTATCCTTGAATTGGTATGAGAGTATTAGGAAGTTATGTTCAAAAATTATATTGCTTAAGTTCTTGCTTTCACGTACAATCTCTGTTAAATCCCTAAATATTGAAAAATTTATGTGTATGTATACGGCACTCGCGTCGCATGTATGATTCGTGAGCGGGATAGCCCTACTATTATGTCAACCACGTCGCATGTTCGATTCACGAGCGGGGTAATAGATGCATCTATGGTTCGAGCCGCTCGACCCTCGGCAGTACACATTTATTTTCGCGACGCTTCGGCCGTACGCTTTCGGCCTATTATGTGCTATATAATTTACTGGGAGTTTTGTTGTAATTGTATAAATTGTTTCATGTGAAAAAGGGAATTTAGCACATTATATGCTAGTGAAATTTGACATGCAAAGGTAATTACCTTAAACTTGTTAATTACCTTAAACTTGTTTTTTATGTCTTTGTGATTACTACGACTGTTATGCCTGCCTAGTCCTTATTAAATTATGTTATTTAGAAATTTTGACCCTAGTAAGTATCACGTATACCTATCGTCACTACTTCTTCGAGATTAGGTGGGATACTCACTGGGTATATATCTTCTTATGTACTCATGCTACGCTTCTGTACTTAACTGTACAGGCTCTGAGGAAGGTGCATCTGGGCATTCATCCGGAGCTCGTCCCTGACGTATATCTGGCGTGGACTTCTCGGTGAGTTGCTTTCCCTGACGTATCTCTCTAGCAGCACCTTGGAGTTCCTCTTTTCTTTGCTATGTATGTATTACATTTCTTCAGACAGTAGGTCAAACTTGTACTTTCTTTTGGATACTTGTTTCTATTAGATGACCATAGACCTGTGACGCCAGTTCCTGGCATGCTCAGACCCGGGAGATGCCGCTACCCCCGCCGCCCGAGGCCGTTGCAGAGGCTGGGAGAGGGCACCGACCCGAGGTAGGGGACGAGGGTGTCCTAGAGCTGTTCCGTTAGCACCCCCAGTGGATCTGGCAGAGGATCCCCTTACACCTACCTAATGCAGGTAAAGAGATTGTCTCTAACAGACCATCGGCTCGTAAAGGGTGAGAAGAAGAAGAAGAAGAAGAAGAAGAAGAAGAAGAAGAAGAAGAAGAAGAAGAAGAAGAAGAAGAAGAAGAAGAAGAAGAAGAAGAAGAAGAAGAAGAAGAAGAAAAGCAAGAAGGGAAGAGAGAAGAAAAGGAGGGTGATAAAAGATAAGTAGTATAAAATAATTGCAACAAGGAATACAGGGGCTTTTTCGAAAGACTAGAAACTTATACGTATATAGATATAGTGACTGTTGCTCTTGTTGTTCTTTTTAGTTTCATGAAGTGCTTATAGGGCTTAACTTCCGATTTAGCAATTTCTGTGATAGAAGGAAGGACGCGGTGGGAAGGAAGCAGCCCTAGCCTCTGTCCGGCCGATCATTCTGCTGGCATCTCGCATTCACGCCCATGTTTGACTTGCTATTGATGTGTCTACTCCCATCGACTCTTTTTGAGTAAGATCAGTAGGAGATAATATGAAGGGACATACGTGCAACTAAGACTATCAGTGAGCAACTAAGAAACTACCCCTAATTTTATATTCTAATCCGCGACCTTCACATAATGCATTGTAATTAGCCGTACAATGTGGAAGTTAATTTTTTCATATCATTTTTCTATTACTTTGTAATTTGTAAGCTTTGATCTTGGTCGTACAATGAAAAATGGCCTTAAATTAGAAATATGATACATAACACACAATGATGTGTTGCACAATAAATGTTAGGGATCTTCACACAAATAACGGGCTTAATTCACTGTTTATTTTTCGTAACCGATAATATAAATATATATATATATATATATATATATATGGCTATACTTATATTATGTATCCGACGACTATTTTTAGTTGAATCATTTTGGTGGGTGGCTATTTAGTAAAAATTACGCGGGGCACCCTATTTGGTCGCCCCCATTTAACCTATACCCGTTTTTTAAAATTTTTTTAAATTGTACCCACTTGTTAAATAACTTCAGCTCCCCTTTCCCTCGCTGAGCTGAAGTTCACCAGTTACGCTGAAGTTCG